>JAJPUD010016777.1:0-10773 GCA_023553655.1 Myrmecobius fasciatus
TTTGGAGCTAAAGGAACCTTAGAATCATCAGTTTTGAAACTCTCCTCTATTTTATAGATGAAAAAATTGAGATCTGCAGGTGACTTGTCTCATTTTACATAAGTAGTAAGTATGAATCCTTATATACTTTGTATTCTTTCTCTAGGATGTTGATTTCCAGCCATTTCACTTGTACTCAGTATTTTAGAAAAGGGTCTAAGAGAGAGAAATATAATTAAATGTCAGCATTCAGACAAACACAGAATCATCTATCATAATTGTAAGCAGCACAGTATCTATGCCAAGATTTAGGCATTCCCAAGGACTCCTGAAATATTGTGTAATAATGAGAAGTTCCTTGACTAGAGAAGAACCTTAGTCGCCTTTGGGCAAATGCCACCCACTATTCTCAAGCACAGTGAATCAATCCAATCTTAATAAGATCCAGGACTTCATTCAAATAGTACATCAAAATACTGAAGTTGGACAGTGGGATTTCTTTTAAGTGGGATTTTTTTTTATTTTTTATTCCCAGAAAACTTTTTAGCATTCAACTTAGATTTTCTGATGACTAAATCCTCATATTGCATTCACATTCTTCTTTTCTTTAGGTTAATATGAACCACAGGGAGAAGTTTTTTCCAACACTGGTAATGATAGAATTGGTCTTTCATTGTGACTTTTGCAAACTTTGGTCTTGGAGGAATATATGCATATTTTCTATGAGTCATAGGTAGAGCTGTGACAGAAAGCTGGATTATCTATCTTAAGGTTTACTATTCTCTCTGGAGTCCTAAAAGGCTTAATGATTTTTTTATTAAACATTTTTTTCCTTAATCAGCTAAATTATTTTAATTGTTATTTTCATGATGTTGGTGTTCTTTTCTTTCTTCTCCCTTCACTTTGCTTTCCAGATCTTTCTTTGCATGTTGATTAAATTTAGCCTTCAATTATTTTTGGATTGTTTCATGTATATCTCATAAGTTTTGTCTCCCTTACTTAATTGTAAATGACTTAAATATGAGGAAGATAAGTTAAGTGTACTTCTTTCCAATCTTTCAGAGCAGCTAACACAGAGCTAGGCACATAATTGGTACTCAATAAATACTTACTGAATCAAATATGCACCTTGTTTTTAGAATGCTATAATTGTCTGGCCCCAAAGCTTTACTGGCATGGGTGAGTCAGAAGGAGGCATGGTGGACTGGCCCCTGACCACAATGACATTCTAGTTCAAGGAATTCATATAGCTGCCATAAAAGGGAAAATAGATTGAATTATACAGTCAAGTCTTTGAGATGCTCTGCATTTTGTTTTTATATCTGGTATTGATCTTCTAGCCTGAGTCTCCATGGTAACAATTTATTTATATTCTCTTTAGTCAAAGCAAAAACATTGGACTCTGTCATATGTATAGATAGGAGTGAGATCATTGGTTTGGGGAGGGAAAACAGTGATAGAAAAACCTAGAGGTAAGGTGATATACTAGCTGCACTCCCTTCTTTGTACTCTTGGGAAAATGAGTATATTGTATGACAAGGTCAACCATCAACTTAGAGGTATGTCTTATAGGACTTAACCTAGTTATTTTCCTTTTTAAGCCCTACAAGGAACTAAATGCTACCTACCTCTTTTTAGAAGCTTTGCCTGTTCTCTGAAGTTTTTCCCTCATCACAATTACTGTGGTTTGTTATGTGTAAGTCTTGTATTTGTATCCTCCTAATAGAATATGTTTATTATGGGTAGTAGTTTTCTCATTTTTTATATTTGTATCTATGGTATTTGATACTTTTCTGTGCCAGATCAATTTGCAATCAATATTGATTAATTGAGAGAAGATTATGCTAGATAATTTCCCTTGTGATTCTAGTATTCTATGGTCCTGTCATTTGCTTGTAGGTTGTGTGTGTGTGTGTGTGTGTGTGTGTGTGTATGTATGTGTGACCCCTTGACTTCAGCAACATTTTACTTAGTATGCACAGTAGAGAGAAAAATACTATTTTTATTTTTCCCTATGTTACAGAGGAAACCTTAATGTACTTATACCTTCAAGAGGACCCCATGAGTTCAGAGTTACAAAGCAGCTTAAAAGGCATTTAATCTAATCCCCTTATTTTGCAAAAAAAGGAAATTGAGGGTTAAAGAGGTTATAATACTTGTTCAAGGTCAAAAGCAATAAATAGTAGAATCAGTCTTTGATTCCCAAATCCTTGAACTCTGGATCCAGTAATCTTTTTCCTATTACAAAATAGAATGAACTCCTAATTTGGCTTGGCATGGTTTCCTATGCATAATATTCATTTATTAAATGTTTGTTAGATTGAATTGAAGAGGGAAATGAATTGGCAATTTTGGTGGAAAGAGTAATTTCACTTTGAGGCATGTTGTGATTGAGAGGCTGTAGAGACATCTGGGTAAAGATACTAACAGCGCAGGCATTTGAAAATAGGGGTATGGAAAAAATTAAATCAATTTCTAGTCATATGAAAAAATGCTCTAAAACACTATTGATTAGAGAAATGCAAATTAATACCTCTGAGACTGGTTATGATGACAGGAAAAGATAATGATCAATATTGGAGGGGATATGGGAGAACTGATGCTAATACATTGTTGACAGAGTTATGCAGGGATCCAACCATTCTAGAGAGCAATTTGGAACTATGCCCAAAGGACCATTAAACTGTGTATACCCTTTGATCTAGCAGTGTCTCTACTGGGACTGTATCCTAAAGAGATCATAAAGGAGGCAAAAGGATCCACATGTGCTAAAATGTTTGTAGCAGCCCTTTTGCAGTGGTTAGAAACTGGAAAGTGAGTGGATGCTCATCAGTTGAAGAATAGCTGAATAAGTTATAGTATATGAATGTAATGGAATATTATTGTTCTATAAGAAATGATGAGCAGGCTGATTTCAGAAAAGCTTGGGGAGACTTACATGAATTGATGTTAAGTGAAATAAGTAAAGAGAATACTGTATACAGCAACAAGAAAACTATGTGATGATCAATTCTGATGGATGTGGCTCTTTTCAATAATGAGGTAGTTCAGGTCAGTTTCAATGATCTTATGATAAAGAGAGCCATCAGCACCCAGAGAGAGGACTGGGGGCATTGAATATGGATTACAACATAGTATTTTCACTCTTTTTGTTGTTGTTTGCTTGCTTTTATTTTCTTTCGAATTTTTTTTCCCTTTTTGATCTGTTTTTTCTTGTGCAGCATGGTAAATGTGGAAATATGATTAGAAGAATTGCATATGTTTAATACATATTAGATTGCTTATTGTCTAGAGGAGGGGTGGGAGGAAGGAAGGTAGAAAATTTGGAACACAAGGTTTTGCAAAGGTGAATTTTGAAACTATTTTTGCATATATTTTGAAAATAAAAACTATTAGTAAAATTAAAAAAAAAGAAAATAGGGATCTGGAGGACAAATAATTCAGCCTTCATTGGTCTATTTATTCATTATATTATCACTTCAACAAAGCTCTTTCTTTGGGACAATTGCTTTTCACCCTAATTTCACAGTTATTTCTCTCAGAGGAAAAATGATATCATGGATGAGTGCTGGATTTGTAGTTGAGAAGAACTGGATTTGAATCCTATCTCTGAAAATTATGAACTATGTCACCTTAGGCAAATGGCCTTACTTCTCCTTACAGAACTGTTGGCAAGCCTAAATAAGATATATTTGCAGAGTGTTTTATAAACTTTCAAGTACTACACAAATGTCAATTTATCATGTTATCATAAATGTCTGCTATTAACATCCTTATGTCACATTATATTTAGGTGAATGTTTGCCTAAAGAATATAACTTAGATTTCTGAGCAATATGACCTCCCTGAGAGAATGAATTTAGGGTGGGGTTAAAGACTAGATATGTGATTTCAATGGCATAGCAACCCTTTGCTACCAATTAAGGTTGTCATTTTATTCACATCTTATAACTGTAGAGACTTACTTAGAGTGCCCTGTGGTGTAGTGAATGGAGAATATGCTTGACAGTCAAGAATACTTGTATTTAAGACTGCCTCATATCATGAAGTGTAAATTTCTTCAAGTTGTATAGATTAATTAAAATTAGAGTATATTATTTCAGTTAAATTCCTTGATTAATCTTATCTTTTTCAAGCCAATGCCATTATTCATTTGGATGTTACAGGACTCCTTTGGTTCAGTTAATGTGCTTTGGTGAAGCCCTTGAACTAAAGGATCTTCCCTATTATCTTTTCTGTTTCAAGTTTTTGCACAAATACCAGAAGTTTCTTGATTTGTCTAATTTGTACATATTCCCTACCAATTTTAGCAAAAATCTACTGTTACTTTTTGTCACAAACATTTGTGACATACCAAACCTATCTTCTGGATCTGGTTGTTTTGATAAATTAAGTAGAAGTTCATCCAGTTATAGCAATAAAGTATCATAGTGACACTTTGTTTGCTATGAGGAAATGAAATCAGTTTCAGAGTGATGGAATTGTTTTTTTTTTAAAGATATTTAGAAATTGGGGCAGCTACATGGTGCAGTGGATAGAGCACCAGCCCTGAAGTCAGGAGGACCTGAGTTCAAATCTATCCTCAGACACTGAACACTTTCTAGCTGTATGACCCTTGGCAAGTCACTTAACCCCAATTGCCTCAGCAAAAAAAATGCTTGGAAATTCTAAGAATTATAATTCTTGGAATAATTTTATTGTGAATAATAGTTTTTAGTATGTTTTAAAATACACTTAGATCTCATATTTTACTTGGTCTGGAAAATTTACAGTGGCCAATGGTGAAAGTGTTTAATATTTGATTTCATTTTAAAAGCCAAGAAAGAAGTTGCAGAAGAAATTAAGCTTCTCCAGGAGTTTCCTTGAAAGACAGTATCTCAGATTCCCCAAAGCAGTGTGGGAAAAGAATTGGGGAGTTAGATTTATGCAGGATGCTTAGAAGTATCAAGCTGCTAAGACTCATCCTTCCAAACAGAAACATGCACATATCCCACAGGCAACATGTCAGTGTCTGGTTGCACTCTGGAAACAAAGTCATTTTGGATGTTAGATGTGGTAGAAGCCTATATAAAGGAGAAAATATTTTTTACTTTAAACCATTACTTTATTTTTTTTCCTAATTGTACTGTTGTGGCTAGATTCCTCCCCACTGAAATATTCTTAAAACATCTTAGGGTTACTGTCTGAAATGAGGGCTTCTTTGTGATAAATTAATAATTGATTAAGCACT
Source organism: Myrmecobius fasciatus (assembly GCA_023553655.1). Classification (NCBI taxonomy): domain Eukaryota; kingdom Metazoa; phylum Chordata; class Mammalia; order Dasyuromorphia; family Myrmecobiidae; genus Myrmecobius; species Myrmecobius fasciatus. Next base: position 5,210 of record JAJPUD010016777.1, read on the forward strand.
CCTATTCTTTACAAGAAAATATGCTTTAAAATACATCATTATAGGAATTATTTTTTCAATATGAATTTTTAAGCAATAATGTTTACATAACTTAAAAATGTGCAGAAATACTTTTCAAAATGTGCCAGTTTCTACTTAAAAATACTTATAGAAAGGTTTTTATCATTTTAAAGAAATGTGCTAATTTATTTGCTTTCCCCAGAAATGCTGCAAAATACTCATTAAAATAATTTGATTTCTTTTAAATTTTTACTTCAAACCCCACTAGTTTATAAAACATAATGATTAGATGGAACTTAATAGGAGAGAAAACATAACTGTGCCTTCTCTCTTGGTTGTGAACTATATGTATAATATGTATGTATAACCACATATACACATATATGAAATATGTATATGTCCAAATATACATATACAATTAAATTCTTAGGATTATTAACATTTCAAACTTTGAAGTGAAAGTAACCCATTCTTACTTCTGAAATTCTTCTATATTGTCATAATGATCTGCTTATATGATTTTGGAGACCAACTTTATTACTTTTCTTTTCCTACATAACCAGTGATGTTTGTGTTATTTCCAGTTTTTCTTCTGATGTACCATATTAGAAATGTTTTCTGAAACATTCTGAATGGGTGTCTCTGGTAGGCTTAGTTCTCTTCTCTTGCAGCAACTGCTTATTTCTCCTAATAGTTGTACCTTATTATTATTTTTGATCTGGACCTATGTTTTTATTAGGGTAGGAAATATTCAGTGAGGAAATAGCTTTTACCAGAGTATATCAACAATTGATGTTCAACATAAAATTTTTGTGTAAGTTGTCTGGGAATCTGGGAGATTAAATGATTTGTTCAGGGTCACACAGTCGACATGTGTCAGAAATTTGAACTTGGGTCTTCCTGACCTCAAGGCTGTCTATCACACTGCTTTTCTCCCCCTTATTAATAGTTCACAAAAAGAAAATGTATTGATTTGACGTCTTCCATATGCTTTTCTCATAAATCTTTCCAAGACATTTAAAAGTATTTGTTTTATTAGTTTAAACAGTCTCTAATTTAAAAGAAAAAGAAAGAAATATGCAAAGTTAACCAATATTTTTAAAAATTCTTTTTTCCCATGGCTTGCTTTGATTTTCATAAAAAAATTTAAAAAGCTGATGGCAATTGTTTTTGGTGCTGTTTCAGACCAAAATCACACTATTAACAATTGTAGAAACCTTGTGACTTCCATCAGAGTGAGTTTTGGAGCTGACATAGAAATTATATTTTCTCCTGAAAAATTAAGTGGGTTTTTAAAAATCATTTCCCCTACTCCATTTTGTTTCCTGATTTAGGGTGTGGTGTACTTCATGGATTCCTTTTTCTTGCTTAAGTTTGGAATTCAAATAGGAATCTTTCAAAGTATCTCTTTATAGCCCTTTTTATCTAGTACTTTTCACAGTGCTTGCTAAGAAGACCTTGGGTGAAAACTTCATCTTTGATGAGTTTGGTCTCTGTGACCATGGAAAAATTAAAATTCTCCAACACTAAAAATTGCAGAGAAAGTACCAACTTGCATTACGAGAAGGGAATTTTCTTACCAGGGAGTTCTTTATACCTATGAAATACTAGGTATAAACTTGTTCTTAGTAATTCTGAAACATTTATTTTCAGCCATTTTATACTGACTCTTTTTTGCATCTTCATCATTTTAGTTAGTGTGTATGTTGCTTCCTTGGCTTTGCTTATGTCACTGCATCAATTCTCATCTTTCCATGCTTCTGTATATTCTTCATATCTGTCATGTCTTACAGCATAGTAGTATTCCATTCCATTCCAAATTGTTCACCCATTCCCCAACTTTTGGGTATCTGCTCTCTCTCCCCCAGTTCTTTGATACCTCAAAAAATGCTGATATATATATATATATGTATGTATATGATCTTCCTGGAGTTTATGTATAACAATGAAATCTCTAGAGTCAAAGGATGCTAGAGTATTGTTGAGCAAGGAGCAATGATTCGTGACCATGGGAGTGGTCTTGGTCTGAGGGTCACAGCATAATTGCTCAGTAAGCAGGGATGCCTTGACAGAGCCTCTTGCCTGTGAGCAAGTTGCTAAATTCCTGGACTGGCTCTCTCATTGGCAGATACCATGTATACGCAAAGCCCACAAGCTGCTTCTCTGAATGGTGATTGGAGATTGCCTATTGACCACAGGCTGATCATGTTTGCAAAAATGCATATCAACAAGGCTGTGCAGCATAATAAACTGGAGCTCTTTTCACACTCTATGAGTCTCCTGCCTCATTCATCTCTCCTCTGAGATCAAAGGGCTCATATACTTTGAGCTCTTAAGGCTACCACAACAAAAGGGTATGAATATTTTGTCTCCTTTACTTGTGGAATTTCAAATTGCTTTCTATGATGATTTTATTATTCTTTAGTTCTAATAATACATCATTATGCTTTTCTTTTCTCAAGTCATTGAACATTGACTATTCTCATCTTTTGCCATTTTGATGAATATACTAGGTGTTAGGTGAAATTCAACTGTTATTTTGACTTTCATTATTTGTGAGGTGGAGAACTCTTTTGTGGCATTATGAATATTGTAATTTTTTTAAAAGATTGTCTAAGAACCACTTTTCTATTGAAGAATGGCTTTTGAGCTTGTAAATTTATTTATTTATGCTGAAGTACTTTATTTTTTTATTAAAAGCTTTTTATTTGCAAAACATATGAGTGATTTTTCTACATTGACCTTTGCAAAACTTTTTTTTTTGTTCCAAGCTTAGCTTGTAAATTTATTAGATATTTATGGATAATGATATAAATATCATTAATTTATGGGATATGTGATACAAATATTTTTATGTAGTATATATATATACTACCCAAAAAAAAAATATATATATATATATATATATATATGTATATGTGTATATATAGGGGTTGAGGCAATTGGGGTTAAGTGACTTGCCCAGGGTCACACAGCTAGGAAGTGTCAAGTGATTGAGATCAGATTTGAACTCAGGTCCTTTTGACTTCAGGGCTGGTGCTCTATTTACCAACTAGTTGCCCCAGACCATTTTCCTAGTAGTTCTTCTCAAATAAAAACTTTCCTAAATAATTCATGTTTAGAGGTTAAACAAACACTACACTATTCCATGCTATTATTTTTTCTTCTTCCGGATCTAGTCTTATGTTCTCTTCTGTTCACTTAAAGAAATACTTTAGTATCTTCTCCTCTTCTCTCCTGTCCTCTCTTGTCCTCTTCCATCCTTTCATCCTTTTCCTTCTTCGCCCAACTCTCTCCAAAGAATAATGGAAAAACAATCATTTTAAGACATAAGCATAATCAAGCAAAATATAATGGACACATAGTCCATGATCAAAATTTTATGTTTCATCCTGTTTTTTGATTCCATTATATCTTTGTCAGGAGGTGAATAGTGTATATAATTGCCAGTTGAAATTGTGGCTAGACATTCCATTAAGAATTCTTAAGTGTTTCAAAATTTGTCTTTAGAGTGTTCATACTCTATAAGTTGTATTTTTTATTTTACTCATTTTACTTTATCTCAATTCATGCAAGTCTTCCTATTTCTTTAAAATTATCTTTTTCATAGTTTCCATTTATTTTTATGCATATGCCACAATTTGTTTGTTGCCATGTTCTTGTTAATGGGCACTCCCATTAATTTTTTGATGTGACTGAAGGAGTATACATATACATACATGATACCTACTTACATACATACAGATGTATACTTACATATAGCCTGTGATGTCTGTGTTGTGTGTTGTATATTAACCATTTTATGTAAAAAAGTAAATATATATATGTGTAAATATTTCTCTATATGTGTGCATTATGTGTGAATATCATTAAAAGGATTCATTTGTAAAGATATGTATATATATAGATACAATATACTTACATAAATACACACACAATTGTCATTTTTCTTTTTTTGTAAACTTTGTGAATTTGATAGATATGAGGTGATAGAACTTGAAAGTTGTTTTAATTTACATTTCTCTTACTATTTATGATTTCAAGTGTTTTCTCCACATTAGTGGTTATTGGTTGGATTTCTTTGTTTCAAGCTTCCTTTGCATATCGCTTCATCATTTTTATATTTTTCTTTTTTTCTTCTCTTTTTCTTCTCCTTTTCCTTTTTCTCCTCCTCTTTCTCTTCTTCCTCCTCCTTTTCCTTCTTCTTCTCTGTCAGTTTTGTTTTATGTCCTTTGCTAGGGTGTCAAACTCAAATAAAAACTGATTTCTGAAACTGTATATTAACTTAGAAAACTCCATATTAACACTATCTATGTTGTATTTCATTTTATTTATTTTATTGGTCATTTCTCAATTACATTTTAATCTGGTTCAGGAACACCAGGGAGTTATGTAGGTCACATGAGGCCTGGGGCTCTAGAATTTCCTTCAGAAGGGAAAAAGACCCTCTTTTCTAAGATCTCAAAAGGGAAATGCTTTCTTTGTGCTACAGGTGAAAGAAACTTGGAATATCACTTCTATATCTCCGCCAAAGCACTCGCCCCATCTTGTATTCTACTCTATTTTAGTCAGGACCACACATAAGCTATCCATTACAGAGCACTCCTTTTCCCATTTCCTTTGATGTCATCTAGACATTTTATGAGCTTGCTTCTAATTCCATTGTAATGTCTTCACATTTCTACAGTCAAATTAAGGTATTGTTTATTTAGGAGAAAAGATGAGCATGAGTTTGGGCCCCTTTCAGAGTGCTGAATCATTTTTAACAAGATGTAGTCATCAACCTACACATGTGGTATTAATAAAATTATAGTTTCCCTTCCACATTTCAACAAATAATAATAGCTAGCATTCATGGAGCACTTTAAGGTTTGCAAAGTGTTTCACAAGTATAATCTCATTTGATCCTTACAACAATTCTGGCATATAAGTGCCATTGTTATTCCCTTTTTACAGATGAAGACACTGAGAAAAGTGACTTGTTCAAGGTCACATAGCTAGTAAGTGTCTGAGGTGAGACTATGAATTCAAGTCTTTCCTATTCCAAGTCTAATTGCTTCTTCCTCCTTATCATGGCCTGGCTTTTTACTGTAAATCCAAGGCAGAATTCTAGGCTCTAATTTGAATGTAGCTTTACTTTTTAAAATTTTGTGATTAACGGTTTTATTTTAAAGTTTTGACTCAATGAATCAGAGGTGAAAAGGGAAATTCATAGGTATTCATAATACCTATTGAGGTATTCATAGATCTAAAACAGAAAGGGATTTTGTAGGTCATGTATCTCAATACCCTTTTTATCTATACTTGTGGAAATTGAGGCAAACAGGAGTTAAGTGACTTGTCTAACTTCAAACAAGTTGTGTCAGAAGTCACTGAATTTGAGCTCAGATCCTCCTGATTGAAAGTTAGGATTCTTTGTATTGTGCTACATGCTGGGAGCAGCTGGAAAGTTAGCACTTAAAGAATTATTCTTTTTTTTTTTTTTTTAATAAAGCTTTTTATTTGCAAAACATATGAGTGACCTTTCAAGATTGACCTTTGCAAAAAAAAAAACTTTTTTTCCC
>JAJPUD010016777.1:10873-33061 GCA_023553655.1 Myrmecobius fasciatus
CCACCCCTAGATGACAGGTAATCTAATACATGCTAGATAGGATAAATTATATGACAAATACAATACATGTATACATATCTATACAGTTATCTTACTGCACAAGAAACATCAGATCTAGAAAGAGAAGAAGAAAAAAAACAACCTAAGAAGGAAAACAGAATGCATGGAAATATTCACAGAAAGCGTTAAAATGCTGTGTTGTGGTTCACTCTCAGTTCCCACAGGCCTCTCTCTGGATGTATATGACTATCTTCATCGCAGCACAACTGGTTTGAATCACATCATTGTTGAAGAGAACCATGTCCATCAAAATTGATCATCGTATAGTCTTGTTGCTGTGTATAATGTTCTCCTGGTTCTGCTGATTTCACTCAGCATCAGTTCATGCAAGTCTCTCCAATCCTCTCTGAAATCCTCCTGTTGGTCATTTCTTACAGAACAATAATATTCCATAACATTCATATACCATAATTTATTCAGCCATTCTCCAATTGATGGGCATCTTTTCAATTTCCAGTTTCTTGCCACTACAAAAAGGGCTGCCACAAACATTTTTGCACATGTGGGTCCCTTTCCCTCCTTTAAAATCTCTTTGGGATATAGGCCCAGTAGAAACACTGCTGGGTCAAAGGGTATGCACTGTTTGATAACTCTTTGAGCATAGCTCCAAATTGCTCTCCAGAATGGTTGGATCCGTTCACAGTTCCACCAACAATGTATCAGTGTCCCAGTTTTCCCACATCCCCTCCAACAGCTATCATTATCATTTCCTGTCATTTTAGCCAATCTGACAGGTGTGTAGTGGTATCTCAGAGTTGTCTTAATTTGCATTTCTCTGATCAATAGTGACTTGGAGCACCTTTTCATGTGACCGGAAATAGTTTCAATTTCTTCGTCTGAAAATTGTCTGTTCATATCCTTTGACCATTTGTCAATTGGAGAATGGCTTGAATTCTTATATATTTGAGTCAATTCTCTATATATTCCAGAAATGAGGCCTTTATCAGAACCTTTGGATGTAAAAATATTTTCCCAGTTTACTGCTACCCTTCTAATCTTGTCTGCATTCATTTTGTTTGTACAAAAACTTTTCAACTTGATATAGTCAAACTTATCTATTTTATGATTAATGATGACCTCTAGTTCTTCTTTGGTCACAAATTTCTTCCCCCTCCACAGGTCTGAGAGGTAAACCATCCTACATTGTTCTAATTTGTTTATAATATCATTCTTTATGCCTAGATCATGAATCCATTTTGACCTTATCTTGGTATATGGTGTTAGGTGTGGGTCAATGCCTAATTTCTTCCAGACTAGTTTCCAATTATCCCAGCAGTTTTTGTCAAATAGTGAGTTTTTATCCCAAAAACTGGGGTCTTTGGGTTTATCGAACACTAGATTACAATTGTCATTGAATATTTTGTTCTGTGAACCTAACCTATTCCACTGATCCACTACTCTATTTCTTATCCAGTACCAAATGGTTTTGGTGACCACTGCTTTATAATATAGTTTTAGATCTGGTGCAGCTAGGCCACCCTCATTTGCATTTTTTTTTCATTAATTCCCTTGAAATTCTTGACCTTTTGTTTTTCCAGATGAATTTTGTTGTTATTTTTTCTAGGTCAGTTAAATAATCTCTTGGGAGTTTGATTGGTATAGCACTAAATAGATAGATTAGTTTAGGTAGTATTGCCATCTTTATTATATTCGCTCGACCTATCCAAGAGCACTTGATGTTTTTCCAATTGTTTAGATCTGACTTTATTTGTGTGGAGAGTGTTTTGTAGTTTTGCTTATATAGATCCTGACTTTCCCTTGGCAGATATATTCCCAAATATTTTATACTATCGATAGTTATTTTGAATGGAATTTCTCTTTGTATCTCTTGCTGTTGCATTTTGTTGGTGATGTATAAAAATGCTGATGATTTATGTGGATTTATTTTGTATCCTGCAACTTTGCTAAAGTTGTGGATTAATTCTAATAGTTTTTTAGTTGATTCTCTAGGGTTCTCTAAGTAGACCATCATATCATCTGCAAAGAGTGATAATTTGGTTTCCTCATGACCTACTCTAATTCCTTTAATCTCTTTTTCTTGTCTTATTGCCAAGGCTAGCATTTCTAATACAATATTGAACAGTAATGGTGATAGTGGACAACCTTGTTTCACCCCTGATCTTATTGGGAATGGTTCCAGTTTATCACCATTACATATGATGCGAGCTGATGGTTTTAAATAGATGCTACCGACTATTTTAAGGAAAAGTCCATTAATTCCTATACTCTCTAATGTTTTTAATAGGAATGGATGTTGGATTTTATCAAATGCTTTTTCTGCATCTATTGAGATTATCATATGGTTTTTGTTAGTTTGGTTATTAATATAGTCAATTATGTTAATAGTTTTCCTAATATTGAACCATCCCTGCATTCCTGGTATAAATCCTACTTGGTCATGGTGTATTATTCTAGGAATGATTTTCCGTAATCTCTTTGCTAATATTTTATTTAAGATTTTTGCATCAATATTCATTAAGGAGATTGGTCTATAATTTTCTTTCTCTGTTTTTGTTTTACCTGGCTTAGGTATCAGTACCATGTCTATATCATAAAAAGAGTTTGGTAGGAGTCCTTCATTCCCTATTTTTTCGAATAGTTTATATAATATTGGAGTTAACTGTTCTTTAAATGTTTGGTAGAATTCACATGTAAATCCATCTGGTCCTGGGGATTTTTTCTTAGGGAGTTGATTAATGACTTGTTCTATTTCTTTTTCTGAAATGGGACTATTTAAGTAATTTATTTCCTCTTCTGTTAATCTGGGCAATCTATATTTTTGTAGATATTCCTCCATTTCACTTAGGTTATCAAATTTATTGGCATACAGTTGGGCAAAGTAACTCCTGATTATTGCTCTAATTTCCTCTTCATTGGTGGAAAGTTCTCCCTTTTCATTTTTGAGACTAACAATTTGATTTTCCTCTTTCCTTTTTCTAATTAAATTAACTAGAGGTTTATCTATTTTGTTGGTTTTTTCATAAAACCAACTTTTAGTTTTATTTATTAATTCAATAGTTTTTTTACTTTCAATTTTACTAATCTCTCCTTTTATTTTTAGGATTTCAAGTTTGGTATTTGATTGGGGGTTTTTAATTTGTTCTTTCTCTAGCTTTTTTAGTTGCAAGCCCAATTCATTGATTTTCTCTTTTTCTATTTTATGCAAATAAGCATCTAGGGATATAAAATTTCCCCTTATTACCGCTTTGGCTGTATCCCACAAATTTTGGTATGTGGTCTCATTATTGTCATTCTCTTGAATGAAATTAGTAATTGTGTCTGTAATTTGCTGTTTCACCCATTCATTCTTTAGGATAAAATTATTTAGTTTCCAATTGGTTTTTGGTCTATTTTCTCCTGGCCTTATATTGCATGTGATTTTTATTCCGAGAATTATTCTTTATACATTTTATCAGTACAGTGTCCCCTGGCAAAGGGTTTAGGAATCTGCATGACTCACAGGCAATAACAATAAGTGGAAGGAGAGAATGGGCCATTTTGAAACATGGATAAAATGTGAGTGAAAATGTGAGCAAAATAAAAAATAATAAAGAAGTTAGCAATTATGATATGATTGTTGGATACTTGGACTGATTTTGCTCCATTTCACTTGTAGAAATACTATTCAACACTATCTCTGTGTTTATACACTTCAACTATGCTTTGAGATAGTGATCATAGAAAACCCCTAAAACCACAGTTTTCATCCAATGGGTTTAAACCAGTCCCTAGCACTAAATGACAGACTTATATTCAGCTAATTGTGCCTTATGTATTTCATATTTCATATAATTTGCTGTCCATATGGTCAGGAATATACATGCTTCCCTCCATTTGCTGTCTCCACCTTAGTTTCCTTTAAGGCTTCCCCATAATTTGTTAGAGGAATAAATCAGCATTTACATCTTATTTAATGACCATGTGCAGTCATCTAACATTATCTCACCTCTTTTGCAAGTAGCACTTACAGTTGTTTAGAAGTTCTTTTTAATATCACCTTTTGGTTTGTCAAAAAAAACTGAATGATTTAGAGGATAACATGAAACTGCAACAAGATTAATAAATTATAATTGTTATCTCACTTTCATTCTTATCTAACATAGGGGAAAAGTGATTCAAGTTTTCTTTAACTTGGTTTTTCTATTTTTTCATGAATTACCATCAGATGCTAAATGAGATTTTCTTCATCAGTTCATTCAATTCTGCTCAATTCAACAATATTTTATCACATTTTTAGCAAGTCCCAGGCAAAACAAAGACATAAATGAAAACAATCAAAGATTTTATATTAAATATTAAACAATATGCTAAATTTCAAGTAGAGTTGGTGAATTATAAATTGTTTAGTATTAGTTGAAGCTTTGAGTTAACCTCAAAGTATAATGGAAAGAAAATAGGATTTGGAGTTAGAAAACTTGGATTGAAGAAGACTTAGTTCAACTTTGGGAAAATCAGTCCATCTTTAGGGGCTCAGTTTCTTTATCTTCAAAATGAATGAGATGGATGCGATAATTTTTAAGGTCCTTTATCATTCTAAATCCTATGATTGTATGGTCTTAGAAGGCAACATGGTCTAGGAGAAAGATCACTTGATTTGGAGCTAAAGGAGAGCTGAAGTTGAATTGTATCTAATAATCAGTATACTGTAATATCTACCCCACAGAATCAAATAAGAGAAGAAATTGTAGAGTTCTTTGAAAACTTCAGCATTGAATATATATGTTACTGATATTGCTAACATTCTTATTTTCCTATAAATTGCTCAAAAAGGTTCAAGTTGAGTTTCTTCACATTTTTGGCATTTAAAATAGAATCTGATAGTGCAAACAGGAAAATGCTGGAGCCAGCTTGAATAAATTGTGAAGAGCCAGTTATTTATTAATTTTTCAATTTAAGTATTTATACCTTGGAAATTGGCAAATGTTACAAATTGGGGATTTTTTAAAATTTAAATTTAAGAAAGTGAATAATTATTAATAATGCAAATTAAATTTAAAATTATGCTATGCATATCTTTTTTTTGCAGGAGAGTTCATAAAGTTACAATTCTATGAGGCATTAAATGTTTTAGTAGGAAAGAAAGGTGAAAGGTAAACGTCAAAGAACAGCAATTTTTGAATCAGAAGGTGTTCAGGAAGAAGATAAATTCCTATTTATGAACATGGAGGCAATTAAATGATAGTAGAAAAGAGATAAAGTTGGAAGAGACAGATGGGGTTAAAACTTCCAACATATAAAAACCTGAAATGAAATATATTCTAATATAAAATGCCATTTTCCTTATCCCATGCTCTGCTCTTATGCCAATCATATCTCTAGGGGATTAGTCACATAGTGAGGGGAGGGAGGGGCTCTTAAGACTTGGGGTCAGAGGTTGGGTCCCTGGTACTCCAGTGATCTAAAGCCAAGTTCCTGTTTTCTGACTCAGGACTCTTAACAAGAAGATGCTCTGCTAATGAAGCCCTAATCCTGGGAAGTGCTAGGTTTTTTTTTAAGACTAGGGAAGATCATACTCATCAAGTAAGGGCCATTTGAAGCCTTCTGTGAGGCTCCTAATTGTCACTTAATGGAAAGCCTTTCACTGGGAATCTCCACAATGGCACAACTTTTACTCAGAGTTCTAGCTATTGCTTGCTGCCTTTATATATCACTTACTTTTCTAGCAATTTTCTTATAAGAACATTGGTTTTGCTGGAAGAAGGCTTGACAGGTTCAAATCATATTTCTGACATCACTCACTCACTATATGATACTGGACATGACAGCTTCTGTCATGTGTAAAATAAGTTGGTGCACTATCTACCTTTCAGGATAGCTATGAGGAAAGTGCTTCATAAACCTTAGAATGTTGGATAAATTTAATGACCTGGTATTGATCCAACCTACTAATCAGACTACCTCTCTGTCTCTTCTTTTGTCACTTCACTATATCACCTGGTTTGGTGATGACATTGGCCACATTTTAACTGTATCTTAGACCCTAGTCTTCTTATGAGCTTCTGCCATCTCAATACCTTAAATTCTGGTCCCTTTCACCTCTTGAATTGTAATGAGCAACCGCCACTGACACATCCTTGGCCATTCTTGCCTCTGAGATCAATCAATTGAAAAACTAACATTGCTTAAGCAGTTGCTATGTGCCCAGAATTGTAATAGGCTTTTTGGGTGCAATCAGAAAAGCAAAATAGACCCTGTCCATAAGGAGCTTATATTCTAATAGGAAAACTTTTGGGTCTCTACTTCCTTAAGCCCCCATCAACTTGGTACATTTAGCACCCCTACATGCTTTGGGGCTGAGTCATTTTAATTCATTTCTTGTCAAATGTATTCAACTCAATCCCTTGGGACGCTATTCCCCCTATAAAATATAACAACCATTTCTATGATAGAAACTCTTAAGAAAATGAAATTTATTTAAAATTTGACCAACAGCTAATCTATATTACTAATTCTACATGTGGAACAATAAGGAATCTTAAATCTTTATGAATTCTTGAATGAAAATTCCATATATATATTATAAATTTCCATTTATGATTAATTAAAACCCTGGTAATTTTTGTAGACTTTCCTTGATAAACATTTAATAATAATAACAAGAACAATAATGGTAATGATAACAACTTACACTATTGCTCTTTACAATATAAAAAGTACTTTCATAGGCATAATGATATAGTGGAAAAACCATTGGATTTGTAAATTGAAGAACTGAGTTGAAATCTTTCCTCTCTCACTGTGTGTGAGACCTTAAATGAGTCACTACACAGGTCCAGGACTCATCTTCCTTATCTAGAATGTAATGTAACAATGAAGATTTTCTACCCACTAGGAGACTTTGATACATAAAATGAGAGTTTTGGCCTTGATGGAATTTCTTCTAGTTCTTAATTCTGTGATCTCAACAGACCATTTGCTCTTTTGGGGTACATATAATTTTCTTATAAAATCTGCTTTTTGCTACTTATTATTATCATTCTATGATCTATTTCTGAAGGAAGACTTGTCATTGGCCAACACATCATTGTCTCCTTTATTTACAATAGGTACTATATTTATGCATGACCAAAATTCTTTTTTTGTCAGCAGTGAAAGAGGCATTGTTTATTGGTTGAATGGAGCTTTTTAATATATATTAATAGGCAGAGCTAAAGTTTCAGGATGGTTTTGAAAGGCATTTTTATTGCTCATTTTAGACACAGTAGCATTTAGACTGATATTACCAGGTCAATTATATGCTTCCCTCCTTCCACTTAGGATGATGGGTTTGCATTTTCAGAGTTGGTGAAAGAAGAAAGAAGTTGAACTGAGGGCAATTGGAGGTAGAGAGGGAGGAAGACAAAGCCCCCCCCCTGCTTAAAAAGAGAGGAATTTCAAGATTCTTGAGTTTTTGATAAATTATAATTCTGAACTTTATCAAGCAAAACAGGTCTGCATGGCCCTCTACTTTCAATAATTTCCTTTGGCCAGTCAAAACGATGCCTATTTCCTTTCTCTTTACTGGGTTTGGGATTTCTATTTTTCACGTCTATAGTTTAAAATGTTTTTATATATTCATATTTATTTCCAGGCATGCAGCCTACTTTTGTTCTGGTCTTTCCATTTTTACCCCCTCTTCACTCTTCAGGTCCAACACAAACGACTCCCTTTCAGCACATAACCTTGCTCTTTATTTAAGATGGAAATAAGGCAAGAAAGGCATTTTCTCATGCTATTTCCAAGGGTACCTCAAACTCTGTTTTTGCCTCAAGGCCAATTCTTATGGAAAACCCAACCAAAGACTTCTGGAAAACCTAACCAGAGTCATCAGCAAAAAAAAAAAAAAGTTTGGATTCTGTGGCCCATTTACCATCTTCTCCAGTGAATAACAAATTGGTTGGATTGTACTGACATTGTATGAATAGTATAACGGTAGATTTTATGAAATAACTTAACCATAATTACAAAGAAAAACCAACATAGCAATAAAACAATTTTAAAGAGTATTTCTTATTTAGCCTAAGTTTGCTATTCTCGGGAACTGGTCATCCTAAACTCATGGAAGGTCAGTGAAGGCAAGGAAAGACATTCAGAAGTTCTTGCATGCTCTCCTTATACAGAATTTCTCATCCTGTAGGGATTGTTTTATTCTTTATATTTGTATTCCCAGTGACTAGCACAGTGCTTAATAAATGTGATAGGTGCTTAATAAATAATTAAGTGATTGATTTTAGATGATTGAAAACAGGCCTCTGAATTTTGCTAAAAGGACAGTGGCTGAAACAATATGGTCTCCAATTACATAGTGTTTCTTTTGTATATATTTTACATTTACACTCTTTATATGTTTTCCCCTGTAGAATGCAAATTTTGTGAGGGCAGATTTTGTTTGATTTTTGTGTTTATGTCTATCCCCCAGCATATAGGAAGGAAATTTTTTCCCAGTAAATTTATTAATTTTTAATACACATTGCTTTATGAACCACGTTGGGAGAGAAAAATCAGAGCAGAAGGGAAAAATCATGGTAGAGAGAAAAAAAAACAGAAAAAAGAAGTGAAGATAGCATGCATTGGGAAGAAAGTTTTAAGTAAGGGATTGTTGATTGGTCAATTTTTAGCATTTAAATTCTTGCCATCTAAGCCATTCATGACATAGAATTTTCAATTAACACTTCCATAAGATCTATGCTTTGACAGAGAAAACCCAAGTCTTATGACTAAAGCTGAAACTTTAATTGATTGAATAGCTGAGAACTGGGAGAAGGATTGCTCTTTTTTTTCCGAAGCCAAGTTCTCTCCTAAATTCCTTTTTTTCCCCTATAGTTTAGGCATCTTTTTCCTTCTTTCTAATTTATTCCTCTTGTAATTCTTTAACTCTGATTGATCCTTTATTAAATGTTCTCTTTTCTGTACATTTGCCATTAATATAAATTTATTTATCCTTACTTCACTGAAACTTAAACTTCCTTGTCTGTATGTGTTAAGCTTAAAAAAAAATCCACAACCTTATAAATTGTGCCTTTTCTATTTCTTTTTCATTGCCTGCCCTAATCATATGTTTGAGTCCACCTCATTTAAGAAGAATGCAAAAGTTAAAAAATTCCTTCCTTGTATTTTCCCCAATTAACTATATTAAAAAGTGGACAGGAGGTATATTTATTCTATTGGGAGAAAAGGGAACTGGATCCAACTGTTGGCTGCAATAAACAGTATGATGTTTTAGAAATCATATATAGGCACAAAACTGAGAAAATTAGCTATGGGTAAAATCAATCAATCATCCAAGAGGACATTTAAAGTACCTATTGGGTATTAGACACTATTCTGGGAATATACAAGCAAAAATGAAACAATTCCTGATCCTTAGAAGTTTGCATTTTGTAGGGAGATACAACATGCACAGAAATAAGGACATACAAAACACAGGGAAAAATAACAATGTAATTATATCAGTTAAAATCAAACTTCAGTTATACAGAATCTGCTATGAGTATTTTCCCTTCTCTGAATGATGCCACAACTTCATCTTGGCTACAATTATTAATTCTTACCATGTTCTCTCCCTATCTTTTCCTCTTCATTGAAACTTTCTTATTGTTGCCTCTAAAGCTTTCTGTGCCTTCCTAAATATTCAAAATTATAATCATAAAATCTGAATTTTGTTTCTAATTGGAGAATTAAAGAAAGAGAGAATCAATCCTTTGCCTGGGTCTTCTGTTTCCTTTCAGGTGACAAATATGTCTTTTTACCATTAGCCTTCAAGAGATAGTAATCTATTTCAATTTTGTTGTCAAAAAAGAAGAGAAATCCTAATGGTGGAAATTTTAGATCATGAAATAATAGATTTAGAAGTGTAGCTCACTTTAGAGGCTATCTAGAAAATCTAGAATGATATCCTTTTGATTGGTCCCTATGCTTCAAGTCTCTTCCTACTCCATTTAGCTTCCAAGAAAGATTTTCTTAAAGTTCAGATATGGCCATGTCTCAACCTCCCTCTCTCTCCCTCTCATTAAACAGCAGCGGATCCCTATTACTTCTAGAATCACATTAAAAAATATTGTTTCACTTTTAAAGTCCTTCCCAACACAACTCCTTCCCATATTATAGGAAGTATACTTTCCAGTATACTTATACCCCAACATACTTACATACTGGGATTCAGAAAACACCATTTTTACTGTGCTTGCACTCTGTCACTCAGTTCCATATCTTTTCATTGGTTGTATTCTCATGCCTAGAATTTGATTCTTCTTCTGCCTCGCAGTTTCCTTGGCATCTTTCAGGACTCAGTTCAAGCCAACTTTATGCAGCAGGAGGCTTTTCCCAATCATTTTCTTTTCATCATTCTCCCAATTCATTTTCTTTGAGATTATCTTCCATTTCAATTATATGTACATATATATACATATATTGTTTTAGTTATTTTATTTTTAATTTATGGAATAAAATAAGCATTTCTATTACATAGTGTAACAAAAAATGATTGCACATGAAACTTCAAATCTATTATGTACAATTTTGCTATTCTTTTAAAAATATATAATTAAGTTATCATGTAATATTTTCCCTTTTTTCCCTCCCTCCCACTCTACAAATGACTACCATTAAACACAAAATTAGACACATTTTATACATACTTCTACTTATCAGTTCTTTCTGTGGATGCAGATAACATCTTCCTTTCTATGTCTGTGGTAGTCAATTTGAGCCTTTATAATAGTCAAAATGGCTTATCATTCAAAATTGTTCTTAAAAGAATACTCCTATTACTGTATACAATAGTGTACATTTGTTCTTCATTATTTCATGCAAGCGTATTCATATTTTTATGAGATCACTGAAATCATCATTTGTTATAGCACAGTTCCATTGCAATCATATACTACAATTTGATCAGCCATTCCCCACTTGATAGACATCCCCACAATTTCCAATTTTATCTCCTTCAAAGAGAGCTGTCATCAGTATTTTAGGATATAGAGGTTCTTTTCACAATATAATATAACCAGGTCAAAGAGTAAAAACAGCTTAACAACTGTTTGTTTTCCAAAATAATTGGATAGTTCAAATTTCATCAATGGTAAATTAATGTCCCAATTTTCCCATATCTGCTCTAACATATGTACAAAAGTAATTATAAAAGCTCTTTTTGTGGTAGCTAAAAATTGGAAATAGAAGGAATGTTCATCACCTAAAGAATGGTTAAACAAGCTGTAATGTATTATTGTGCTATTAGAAATGACAGGCAGGATGTTTTCAGAAAAAAACCACAAAGACTTACACAAACTGATGCAAAGTAAAGTGAACAGAACCAGGAGATGATTATACACAGTAACAGGAATCACTTATTCTGAGTAATGCAATAATCCAAAACAATACCAATGGATTAATTATGAAGCACATTATCTGCCTCCAGAGAAAGACTAAAACATGCTCTTTTTCATTTTCTTTCATGCTTTTTCTTTTATTCAAGTCTTCTTATCCGGAACTATTTTACAAGTCTGTATGATATTTACAAGATACAATCTATATCTGATTGCTAGCCATCTTAGGGAAGGGGGAGGGAAAGAATTGAGGATTAGGATTTGGAACTTAAACCTTAAAATTAAAAAAAAGTTTTATCATCTAGATGGAGGAAATATATGTATATATATCAATATCTATATATAAACACATACATATGTGTATAAACACACATGCATACACACATATAGATAGATAGATAGACGTTCGCCCAATAAAACTCTGGGGAAATTTGTATGTGTATGTGTTTGTGCATGTATATGTATATGTATACATACATATATATATATAATGTAATTTATTTTATAATTATATATTAAATATTAATTTATTATTATAACATAAAACATATAAACAATTTATATAAACACATACTTCCTCAGAGTTTTATTCTATGTCGGAAGCTATAAACCAAAGGAAGAAATTGACCCTGGGATTGGCTTGGGATCAGACCTAATTTTTGCAGCTGCCTAGTCCAGTGAGTAGAATATTGGAAGAAGAGGGAGGAAGGATCTTGAGTTTCTTACACATTATTCTGGTAACACTAAAATAAAGCAAATAAGCACTCAAATTCCAAAGTTGTTTTTATTTTCCTTTAATTCACAGCATTGTCTCTTCTAAAACTATTTCTTCTCTCTCCTTCTATCATAATCTAATATAGTCAGGAAATCTGATTACAGGGTTCAGGGTCATTGTCTTGGCTCTTCTATTAACAAAATCTATGGACTTGGGCAAGGTACTTGACCTATTTATGGATATCTCAAGTTTCTTCATCTGTAGACTGGGAAGACTGAATTAAATGATCTCTAAATTGATCTTTCTTATCTGGTGCCACTATTCTATGAATCAAAGAGGCAAATTGAGACATGATGTCAGAAAAAACCAACAACAATAACAAACAAAACAAAACAATCTTTTTTAAAATAACAGCTTTTTATTTTTTCAAAATACATGCAAAGATAGTTTTCAACATTCACCCTTGCAAAACTTTGTGTTCCAAATGTTTCTTCTTTCTTTTCCACCTTTCTATTTCCCTAGACAGCAAAGAATCCAATATAGGTTACATGTGTGCAATTTTTCTAAATATATTACAAATTTATCATGCTACATAAGAAAAATCAGATTAAAATGGAAAAAATGAGAAAGAAAAAAAGTAAGCAAACAACAACAAAAATGGTGAAAATACTATGTTGTAATCTACATTCACTTCCGGATGCAGATGGCTCTCTCCATCACAAGTCTATTGGAATTGGCCTGAATCACCTCATTGTGGAAAAAGTCATGTCTATCAGAATTGATCACCATATAATCTTGTTGTGGCTGTGTACAATGTTCTCTTGGTTCCACTCACTTTTCTGAGCATCAGTTCATGTAAGTCTCTCCAGGCCTCTCTGAAATCATCCTGCTGATCATTTTTTATAGAACAATAATATTCCATAACATTCATGTACCATAACTTATTCAGCCATTCTTCAATTGATGGGCATCTACTAGTTTCCATTTCCTTACCACTACAAAAAGGGTTGCTACAAATACTTTTGCACATGAGTGTCCTTTTCTCTTTTTTATGATCTCTTTGATATATAGTCCTGTTGGATCAAAGGGTATGCACAGTTTGATGTCCCTTTGGCATAATACAAGATTACTCTCCAAAATGGTTGAATCAGTGCACAATTCTCCCAATAATGTATTAATGTCCCAGCAAAACAAAACTTTCTAACAAAAAGAAATATTTAGAAATATATTGGAATGTCTCAGGGAGGTGATAGTAGTGGGAGAAAAAAAGATTTCCTTCCCAGGATGTTTTCAAATAAAAATTGGATGACCAACGATAGGGTATGTTTTAAAAGTGATTCACGTGTAGTTATGGTTTCCACTCAATGACCTTTTAGGCTTTTGGTATCCTAGATAAACATTGCCACTATAGCTACTCAAGTCTTTTTGGAAATGTTGAGCAGGTGATGTATAATGAAGTTCTTGAGTGCAAAATTTTTTCCAAGGATGTCCCCTAAGAAACCACCTCCTTGTGATCTTGTGGATTTGATACTTCTTTTGTCAATAACCAACCCTTATGGAAGCTGGGCAATAACTATATACACAGTAAAATTCCTATACATTATTATTTCCTGTATAAGGCATCAGATTATAAGATATTCTCATCTTTTTATTTTTTTCTTACTTCCAGTATCCCAATTCTGTGGCCATTAGCGGATCAGCTTTTTCATTTTAGACATAACATAATGAGAATGATATGAAACTCCATTATCTCCAATTAAGATCGTTTTCCTTAGCAGAATTTTTACAAGTATTAAGAAACAGGAAATAAAATCAGGCAAAAAGAGGAGAAAATGTACCAATTATCTTACTATTCTAAGGCTACAAAATCAGGTAAATAAAATGTCTGTTGTATAGAATACCAAAGATATCTCTGGGTGTAAAGTTTGTTAAAGGAAATGTAGGAGAATGGAATAACCAAAATAAGAGATTATTCCAGAAGCACTGCTAAAACTAGCATGTGACAATTACAGCTTTACTACAGATTGTTAAAATTAGAAAGGGCTAACAGACTTTATCAGATAGGCCCCACCATCACCCTCTTTTTTTTTGGAGAAGCCTTTCTTTGTCTGAGTCTTTGTTTCTCCATTCTTCAATTGAATTTATCTAAAAAATGACTCTAATATGCTTTTGAGGCAGTTTACCCAAGACTGTTTGGTGAAGCTTATACTAGGCTTATAAAGATTAAGTTAAAGCATAATTTGCAGTAATATTTCTGAGGAACATAAAAAAACAAAAAACAAACAAAAACCTATCTCCCAGACTATTGAGGTTTTGAGAACATAACTAAACAGATTTTAGCTTAATTCTGCATTGATAATGGAGACACATCATAATAATTAATGTGGGTATAGAACTGTATACAAATTCATATTACTAAACTTCTTCCCACATCAGTTATAGGCATGAATCTATCATTGGCCACAGACACTTCCTAGTTTAACAGATGAATGTGGCTGGGCTACCATATTAGAACTAATTAAATTCTGACATAATACCCTGAAAAAACCTCAGTGTTCCCAGTCCTGGGTATTTATATAGCAATTTTGGTCATATTTATGTAATGATGTAGATTTATAGAGGATCATAATAGATGATTCATGCAAAATCTCCTTTTTTCCCTCTCTTTCTTTCATTTCTGGAATCCTTTTGGCAACACTGCCAAAGACTAGCCACTAATATGACATAAATATAGAGGGGTTACTTTTCTATTTCTAGAGGAAAGTGTAGTAACTCTAGTACTCAAAAACAGGGGGGTGGCTTGATTTGGGTTTTCCAAATCTGCGACCATCATCATCTACTGCTTTCTGGTAACATGTTCATTTTGAGCTATTTTTTTCTTTTTATAAATAAGAATAAGATCTGACATCATTATTAAACAAAAAGAATTTTGTAGAGGATTTTTTTTTCTTTTTCCTTCTTAAGGTCAAAGAATCACAGATTGAGAAATGGAAGAAAGCTTGTTGAATCATTTCAGTCATGAAACTGACCCTATTTAGAGCTTTTTGAGTAAAGATGCTGAAGCTGTTTGCTATTTACATCCCCAGCTCATTTTACAGAGGAGTAAACTGAGGTAAAAAGGGTTGAGCGACTTGTCCAGGATCAGATAGGTAGAAAGTGTCTAAGACCGGACTGGAACTCAGGAAGAAGAGTCTTCCTTACTACAGGCCTGGCACTCTGTCTAGTACAACACCTAGCAGTGTGGGGAATACAGCTTAGAGGTTATCTAGACAAACCATCTCATTTTACTGATAAGGAAGTTTACAGAGACTCTATTTGGATTTTAAGAATATTTTGATAATAGTGTTTGATCAGTGTGTATATCATCAAGGAAATGGATGTAAAGTAAATATTTACAAAGTAGAAATAATTTTCTTTCTGTTATGCTCATTCACATTATTTTAATATCTTTTCTTCTAAAACAAATAAAGGTTTGCACTAATAGTTTGTCTAGGACCCTCAATCCCAAATCTTTATTAATAAAAAAGATTTAGAATTTGTGTTAGATTTTGCTTAATTTTTATTTTTTCTCAGAAGTATTTTATTTTTCCAAATACATGTGAAGACGCTTTTTTTTCATAAGATTTTTATTTCCATTTTTTCCTCCCTCCCTCCTTTGCCTCCCTATTTCCCAAGACAGCAAGCAATCTGATATAGGTCATATGTGTACAACTGTTTCAAAATTATTTCCTTATTTGTCATATTGTGACAGAAAAATCAGAACAAAGGAGTGGGGGAACCATGAGAAAGAAAAAGCAAGCAACAACAAAAAAAGCTGGAAATAGTATGCTTTGGTTTGCATTTGATCTCTCTGGATGTGGATGACATTTTTCATCTCAAGTCTATTGTAATTGTTTTGGATCACTATTGCTAAGAAGAGCTAAGTCTATTATAGTTGATCATGACACAGTTTTGCTGTTATTTTGTACATTGTTGGCTTTTGTATTAAGATTGTTGAAATAAGCAAATAACCAAATAAGTAAGTTTTACTATTTAAAGAGGAAATTTCCTTTTTATTTATGAACAAGTAATGTCAAAAAAAATTAATGTTTACACCTACCATTAAAAGTTTTTGTTTTTAAGATTTTTATTTGAGTTTGAAAGGAATTGGAAATGAGATTCTTATGTGGCTAGCAAGGGCTTAAGCATATTTGTTTGAAAATCTGAAACCTAATGTTGTATCTGTGGGATGACAAGCAGCAAGATATCAGAATAGGACTGGAAATTTTCTCTAGATCACATTTTAGTATCTTGGCATTTCTACTTCTATTGTGACTAAGCTTTTTAGTACAATAAATCAGTATTATCATAATCAGTGCATTAAAATTATATGTAATCAAATATTGGCAAAATAAAATTCATGTACCATCTTAAATCACTTTTTGTGCTTGAGGAATAATACAGTTACATAGTGATCCAATTTTGTGAAATCCCTCCTTAAAAACATACTTCTCAAAGAAGAAAGAAGTTATTATTTTGTTGGAAATTTCAACAAATCTTTGAACATTTTCATTTTATTCAAAGTAAACCAAGAATTCAAACTATTTCCAAAGTGATTATGACTGAATATATATCTTAAAATGACTTTCAAAGCATTTAAATAAAGTTTGGTACTGATGTTGCTTATCGGGAATGATTGTCAAGTCAAACATAATATATCAAAGAATATTGCATGTGTAGTCTTTTTTTTAATCTGATAGTAAAGAATAATTAACTTTATAATTTACCCTTCTTGTAAGGGAGTTCACTCCCTCCCTAAAGGCAACAGTGAAAGAATATTTTAAAGTGAGTGCTTTGAATAATAATACTATGCTATTCTTTTCTTTTTAGTTAAGAGATTTCCTAATTTGTCTCTTTTTTGCATGATAAAGTAAATTAAATTTTATCTTTTGAGATGGATTGGGATCTTGGCTATGTAGTATTATGGATTGAGTAGTTGATATGTGGGTGGATTTAATTCTCAGCTTTATTTCTAGATTTATATTAAAATTAATATTACATGAATAATCAATGTGTAAAAACTATTAGGATTATGTTTGGATTTCATTCATTAATTTGTGTCTCTTATTGAATGAATAAATAGCTTATTGTTGTGGTTTTTCAGTTATATCTGTCTCTTTGTGATCCCATTTGAATTTTTCTTGGCAAAGATACTAGAGTAGTTTAATATTTCTTTCTCCACCTCATTGTACAAGTGAGGAAACTGAGGTAAACAAGGTTAAGTGGCTTGCCCATAGTCACACAGTTAGTAAGAGTAAAGCTAAAAAGCTTCAGTATCTACAGTATCTTTAGTATCTAGCTGCCCAAATAACTTATTAGGTAATTCTATTGCTTTGCAGTTACCTCTTTACCTAAGCATAAATTCCATTTATATAAAAGATTCCATTCCATTCCAGATATAGTTTGAATGAGAAATCAGTTTGCTTCTTTTTTTTTTTTTTCTGTGATTGAGTTGTTTCTTGACAGTAAAACCTGGGGACTCACATGTGCTGAGATTAGACTACCAATGTATTTAAATGTCAGTCAAATATCAGTATTGTCAGTTTATAAATACACTTACATTCCTTATAAATGAGTGAGTTTGCTGTTCTGCTAAACATGAACCATACATATGTCTGAATTGTTCAGGCTGGTCATTGTAGATGAGCAATATGGTAACTATTTGAGCTCACTGGCAATGAAAAAGAAATCCACAGTTAACCATGTTATTTTTCAAACATGTCCTTGTAATATTTTGTTCCCCCCTCCCTTTTTAGGAGACTCTGGTTTTATTTAAAACAAAGAAAAAGACAAAACAATTTCTTGCTAATCATATTGGAACATCTAAAACCAACAGTTGCTAAGGGAACATGTTTCCCCATTAATTCTTTTGAATTTTACATGAGAACACTGCTCCTCCCTGAAAATCAAGGAGAAGAATTCAGGTGAGTTTGGTAATTTTGTTTTTTATGCTCTGTATTCCTTTGAACAGGAATACACATAGGTCATGTGAGATATTGGGAACTACAGTGACTGCTGGAGAAATGGGTCTTTATTATTAATACAATTTTTCAAGGGAAGGCTAAAATTCAGCACAGATGGAGTTAATGGAATCTTATTACACTGCTGTAGTCTCTAAGTCCCCATTCTAAGCCCAGAGGCTCTAAACCTCTCCTACATAGCTTATAGTTTTTGAAAAGAACACTACTCACAAATACAGCTGTAGTTAAAACAAATGTTTAAAGGCTCATCCAAGAGAAACAATCTTAAAGATCTGGCATAAGACAGAATTTTGGATGCTCCCTGAATAACTTTCATCAGCATGTCTGTCCAAGAAGAAACATTTTCCAGGGTTCCTCCTTGTTCTTTATAAATGAGCCCAACTACAGTGTTACCAGGCACCCAAACAATGGAGTGACTTGAGCTTTGAAGAGCATGAATAAATGATGCTGTTTCTGATTAGAGATATTGTAGACATTTTTCCAAGGCAATGGCAAGCCCAATGAGATAATATCTTTTATAAATTTCTCTCTTCAGCCAGAATAAGAACATGGAGTTCTCTTGTTTCTGAAGGTTTAGGACTCCAGGGTGCAATGCAATGAGGTAAGGAGAGGGGCATGACTGACAGAGTAGAGGAAAAGTCAAAAGGAGATTATTTATAAACTCTGACTTGTGGATCAGGAAAGTAGCAGACTTTTCTCAACACTCATTATGTTGCTTTGGATTAGAGTGGATATTGCTTCTTTTATTTTGCATGGTATCTCAGTTTTATAGCCAATCAATCAACAAGTGTTTTAAATCACTTATGTAAATAAGTGAGGTGATAGAGATAATAAAGCACTGGACTTAGAGTCAGGAACACTTGAATTCAAATTTGACCTCAAGAACTCCCTAGCTGAGCAATTGCCTTAATTTCCTCATTTGTAAAATAAGGATAATATTATGAGAATCAAATGAGATAATATTTGTAAAATACTTTGCAAATCTTAGAGAGTTATATTATCACTATCATTATTATTAGCTGGGCTGGGGAATAAAAGGTAAAGAATGAAACAAAACAACTTTTATTTCAAGATGCTTACATTCTAACAGACCAAGGTGGTTTTTTTTGGTTTTTTTAATAAATTTTTTATTTTTATTAATACTTTTTATTTGCAAAACATATGTATGGGTAATTCATAAACATTAACCCTTACAAAGCTTTCTGTTACAAATTTTTCCCCCCTACTCCCCACCCCTCCCCTAGATGGCAGGATACCCACTACATGATAATTATGTTAGAATACTTAAGAAATCAAATATATGTATAGTTATTGCATCACTTTTTGTGCAGGAGAAATCATATCTACAAGAAAGAATAATCTGTTAAAGGAAATACAATGCAAGCAAACCTCAATAGAGAACATGAAAATGTTATGTTGTGGTCCACATTTCACATCCCTCTCTTTGGGTATATATGGCTCTCTTCACGGAACAATTGGGACTGGTTTGAAGCATTTCATTGTTGCAGAGAGTCATGTCCATTAGAACTGATCCTCATATACTATTGTTGTTGCCATGTATAGTGATCTCCTGGTTCTGCTCACTTCACTGAGCATTAGTTCATGCAAGTCTCTCCAGGCCTCTCTGAAATCGTCCTGCTGGTCATTTCTTACAGAGCAATAATATTCCATTACATTCATATACCATAATTTATTCAGCCACTCTCCAATTGATGGGCATCCATTCAGTTTCCAGTTTCTATACACTACAAAAAGGGCTGCCACAAACATTCTTGCACATGTGGGTCCCTTTCCTTCTCTTATGATTTCTTTGGGATATAAGCCCAATAGAAACACTGCTGGGTTAAAGGGTATGCCCACTTTGATAACTTTTTGAGCATAGCTCCAAATTGCTCTCCAGAATGGCTGGATCTGTTCACAGCTCCACCAACAATGCATCAGTGTCCTAGTCTTCCTACATCCCCTCCAACATTCATCTTTATCTTTTCCTGTCATTTTAGCCAATCTGACAGGTGTGTAGTGTTACCTCAGAGTTGTCTTAATTTGCATTTCTCTGATCAATAGTGATTTGCAGCACCTTTTCATATGATTATAAATAGTTTTAATTTCCTCATCTGAAAATTGTCTGTTCATATCCTTTGACCATTTATCAATTGGAGAATGGCTTGAATTTTTATAAATGTGAGACAATTCTCTATATATCTTAGAGATGAGACCTTTATCAGAACCCTTAAATGTAAAGATGATTTCCCAATTTGATGCTTCCCTCCTAATCTTGTCTGCATTAGTTTTGTTAGTACAGAAACTTTTTAACTTAATATAATCAAAATTATCTATCTGGTGTTCAATTAAGAGTTCCAGATCTTCTTTGGACATAAATTTATTCCATCTCCACAGCAGACCAAGGTTTTTTAATCAGGGGATACATGAACTTAGATGAAGAAAAATCATTTTTATTTTCACTAGCTTATAAATGACATTTAGCAATCCTTCTGATTATGAAATTAAAACAATTCTGAAAAGGTGAATACAGCCTTCATCATATTGCCAAAGGAGGTCCTAACACAAAGTCGATTAACAGACCCAAAAGAAATTGGAAAACTCTGAAAATTAAATTTTGAAAATGCATCCAGGCATGAAGGCTTCCTCATAATAGTGTTATCTTTACCTCAGTGGCTTTCTCCTTTATTTTGATCCTCCATTGAAAGGGCATTCATGTCAATTTTACTTCCTTCAAACAGTCTACTCCAGAACTCTCATAATGTCATCTTTGTCTCATCCCCAGCAGGTCCCTTTTTACTTTAAAAAATGTCTCATTTATGTCTTGTCTTATTTCATTAGAATGCAAATTCCTTGATGGCAAGTACTCTTTCTTTCCCCCTATATTACCAGTGTTTAATACAGTGCCTGGCATATAATATGTAATAAATATTTTATCTATCTGTCATTCTGTCATCTATCAGCTATCTCTAGTTGAAGGGAAGGAAAGACAAGGTTTTTTTTGTAAAAGTCTTCCCTCTGCTTCCAGAATTCTTGTACAGAATAAATACAGAATTCCCACTGATTTCCACTTTATAGCTTAATCTTGTCTTCCACCTGTAAGTTATTAGTTTCCAATGATAAATAACTTCTATCAGAGCAAGCTTGGAGGTTGGAGTTTGATGACAGACTTGCCTGGAAAATTGACTTTTGTTAAGTATGAGCATAAGATTAAGAAAAGAAAAAAATTGCATTTTTCTATTTTCTAGTTGAATCCTTTTTGACTTTTTAAAAATATTCTTTATTGTTTGCATTTAAATAACCTCCATATTAAATATTAAATTTTTCATTGGACACTAACGGAAAAATGAAGGCATTTGTAAACAAAAGCCTCAGAGATCTCATAAACAGATTAGGAATTTGCATTAAGTTGTTTTTGTTCTAATCCATCTGGGAGAAAATCTGCCTTTTTAGTATTCAAGGGAGAAAAGAACAGAGACAGCATAAGGCTATCATCATCAGTAATGTCACAAGATGTTAAACACACCATGAGGGACATCTTATCAATAAGCTGTAATGCAAGCTAAAGTTTGCAAAAGCAAAAGAGAGGCAGTGGAATTAGAGGGATGAGAGAAGAATAGAATCATTTGAGTTGGGACCATAGGATAGTGCAATAATAGACTATTAGAGCTAGCAGGGACCTTAGAATCCATATATTTTAATACCCTACTAAAATGAAAGAAGACCATTTTTAGAGTTAGAGATACAGAGTTCCAACCTACTTAAGTCACTTGTAACTCTGTGGTCTTGAACAAACCATTTAATCTCTTTATGCCTCATTTTCCTAATTTGTAAAATGAAGATGCTAGATTGCATGGGGTCCTATGGTCTTTTCCAGATCTAAATCTATGACATAGTCTCGTCAACACTCTTTCTGAATACTTCTAGTGATAGAGGGCTTACTACTTTGTAAAGTAACTCATTTCTCTGCTGGGAAGCTCTAATTATAAGAAGTTCTTAAATCAAGCTATTTTTTTTTTTTACTATCTTGTAATGTTGATTCATCACTCCTAGTTTTTTTCCCCTAGAATAACAGTATTCCTTCTCCCAT
>JAJPUD010016778.1:0-12219 GCA_023553655.1 Myrmecobius fasciatus
TATTCAAAATAACTGTTAATAGTATAAAATATTTGGGAATCTATCTGACCAGGGAAAGTCAGGAACTATATGAACTAAAAATGACAAAACACTTTCCACACAAATAAAATCAGACCTAGTCAATTGGAGAAACATAAAATGCTCATGGGTAGGCCGAGCGAATATAATAAAAATGACAATACTACCCAAACTAATCTACTTATTTAGTGCCATACCAATCAAACTCCCAAGAAATTATCTTACAGATGTAGAGAAAAATAGTAGCAAATTTCATTTGGAAGAACAAAAGGTCAAGGATTTCAAGAGAACTAATGAAAAAAAAAATGGCTGATGCTGGTGGACTTGCTGTACCAGATCTAAAACTATCTTTTAAAGCAGCTGTCATAAAAACCATTTGGTACTGGCTAAGAAATAGAGTAGTCAATCAGTGGCATAGGATAGAATCACAGGACAAACTAGGCAATGTCTATAGCAATTTAGTCTTTGATAAACCCAAAAACCCCAGCTTCTTGGATAAGTACTCTCTAATTGACAAAAACTGCTGGGGAAATTGGAAACTAGTGTGGAAGAAATTAGGGCTTGACCCATACCTAACACCACATACCAAGATAAGATCTAAATGGGTTCAAGATCTGCATATAAAGAGTGATATTAGAAGTAAATTAGAGGAACGTAATATAGTTGACCTCTCATATCTATGGATATGGAATAAATTTATGTCCAAAGAAAAACTGGAACTCTTAATTGAACACCAGATAGATAACTTTGACTATATTAAGTTAAAAGTTTTTGTACAAACAAAACCAATGCAGTCAAGATTAGGAGGCAAGCAATGAATTGGGAAATCATCTTTACATTTAAGGGTTCTGATAAAGGTCTCATCTCTAAAATATATAGAGAATTGTCTCATATATAAGAATTCAAGCCATTCTCCAATAGATAAATGGTCAAAGGATATGAACAGACAATTTTCAGAGGAAGAAATTAAAACTATTTGTAGTCATATGAAAAGGTGCTCCAAATCAGTATTGATCAGAGAAATGCAAATCAAGACAACCCTGAGGTACCACTACATACCTGTCAGATTGGATAAAATGACAGGAAAAGTTAATGATGCATGTTGGAGGGGATGTGGGAGGGCTGGGACACTGATGCATTGTTGGTGGAGCCATTCTGGAGAGCAATTTGGAGCTATGCTCAAAAAGTTATCAAACTGTGCAAGAATGTTTGTTTTAGCCCTTTTTTAGTGGCTAGAAACTGGAAAGTGAATAGATGCCCTTAAATAGGAGAATGGCTGAATAAATTATGGCATATTAATATTATGGAATATTATTGTTCTCTAAGAAACGACCAGCCGGACTATTTCAGAGAGGCCTGAAGAGACTTACATGAACTGATGATGAGTGAAACGAGCAGAACCAGGAGATCATTATACACAGCAACAACAATAGTATATAACGATCAATTCTGATAGACATGGCTCTCTTTAACAATGAACTGTTTCAAACCACTTCCAAATATTCACTGCAGAAAACCATATACACCCAGAGAGAGGGATGTGAAATGTGGACCACAACATACCATTTTCATGCTCTCGATTGATGTTTACTTGCACTGTGTTTCCTTTATTTGATTTTTCTTTATTGTAGATATGATTTTTCTTACATAACAATAAGTGTGGAAATATATATACAAATATTCAGTTTCTCAAGTATTTTAACATAATTAACATGTAGTGGATATCCTGCCATCTAGGAGAGGGGTAGGGAGTAAGCTGGAAAAATTTGTAATAGAAAGATTTGTAATGGTTAATGTTGAAGAATTACTCATACATGTTTTACAAATAAAAAAAAAAAGAATTTGGGCAAACAGTAGCTCCTAAAATATGATGAAAAATCAGGTCACATTTTGCATTTTCTCCTATACTTTCTTTTTTTTTTTTGAAGGGATATTCATGAATGCTTATTCTTATATTTGTTTCTATGTTTGCACATAAATATTTAGATACTACATTAATAACTAATAAATAAATGTACATACATTCATTTTGATCATCCAAATGGATACTCTCTGGGTTCCATCCAATTCATGTTTACATAATTCCTTTACTTCATTAATGCTACTCCTGATTACTTTCATCTTTTTTAAAAAATTTTTTATTAATACTTTTTATTTACAAAACATATGTAGGGGTAATTCCTAAACATTAACCTTACAAAGCTTTCTGTTACAAAATTTTCCCCCTACTCCCCACCCCTCCCTTAAATGGCAGGATATCCACTACATGATAATTATGTTAGAATACTTAAAAAATCGAATATATGTATAGTTATTGCATTATTTTTTGTGCAGGAGAAATCATATCTACAAGAAAGAATAATCCGATAAAGGAAATACAATGCAAGCAAACCTCAATAAAGAACATGAAAATGTTATGGTGTGGTCCACATTTCACATCCCTCTCTCTGGGTGTATATGGCTCTCTTCACCGAACAATTGGAACTGGTTTGATGCATTTCATTGTTGAAGAGAGTCATGTCCCTTAGAACTGATCCTCATATAGTATTGTTGTTGCCATGAATAATGATCTCCTGGTTCTGCTCACTTCACTGAACATCAGTTCATGCAAGTTTCTCCAGGCCTCTCTGAAATCGTCCTGCTAGTCGTTTCTCACAGATCAATAATATTCCATAACATTCATATACCATAATTTATTCAGTCATTCTCCAATTGAAGGGCATCTATTCAGTTTCCAATTTCTAGCCACTACAAAAAGAGCTGCCACAAACATTCTTGCACATGTGGGCCCCTTTCCCTCCTTTAAGATGTCTTTGGGGTATAAGCCCAATAGAAACACTGCTGCGTCTAAGGGTATGCATAGTTTGACAACTTTTTGAGCATAGCTCTAAATTGCTCTTCAGAATTGTTAGATCTGTTCACAGCTCCACCAACAATGCATCAGTGTCCCAGTCTTCCCACATCCCCTCCAACATTCATCTTTATCTTTTCCTGTCATTTTAGCCAATCTGACAGGTGTGTAGTGGTACCTTAGAGTTGTCTGAATTTGCATTTCTCTGATCAATAGTGATTTGGAGCATCTTTTCATATGATTATAAATAGTTTTAATTTCCTCATCTGAAAATTGTCTGTTCATATCCTTTGACCGTTTATCAATCGGGGAATGGCTTGAATTCTTATAATTCTTATAAATATGAGACAATTCTCTATATATCTTAGAGATGAGACCTTTATCAGAACCCTTAAATGTAAAGATGATTTCCCAATTTGATGCTTCCCTCCTAATCTTGTCTGTATTAGTTTTGTTTGTACAGAAACTTTTTAACTTAATATAATCAAAATTATCTATCTGGTGTTCAATTAAGAGGTCCAGATCTTCTTTGGACATAAATTTATACCATCTCCACAGGTCTGAGAGATAAACTATATTACGATCCTCTAACTTGTTTGCAAAGTCCCTCTTTATATCTAGATCATGAACCCATTTAGATCTTATCTTGGTCTGTGGTGTTAGGTGTGGGTCCAGCCTTAATTTCTTCCACACTAGTTTTCAATTTTCCCAGTAGTTTTTGCCGAATACTGTGTATTTATCTCAAAAGCTGGGGTCTTTGGGTTTATCAAACACTAAATTGCTAACGTTATTACCTAGCTTGTCCTGATATCCTATTCTATGCCACTGATCAACCGCTCTATTTCTCAGCCAGTACCAAATGGTTTTGATGACCGCTGCTTTATAATATAGTTTTAGATCTGGTACAGCAAGGCCACCTTCATCTATCTTTTTTTTTTCATTAATTCCCTTAAAATTCTTGACCTTTTGTTCGTCCAAATGAACTTTGCTAATATTTTTTTTCTAGATTTGCAAAATAATTTCTTGGGAGTTTGATTGGTATGGCACTAAATAGGTAGATTAATTTGGGTAGTATTGTCATTTTTATTATATTCGCTCAGCCTACCCATGAGCACTTAATGTTTTTTCCAATTGACTAGGTCTGATTTTATTTGTATGGATAATGTTTTGTAGTTTAGTTCATATACTTTCTGACATTTTCTTGGCAGATAGATTCCCAAATATTTTATGCTATCATCCCTTATTCTGAATGGAATTTCTTTTTCTATATTTTGCTGCTGAACTTTGTTGGTAATATATAAGAATGCTGATGATTTATGTGGATTTATTTTGAATCCTGCAACGTTACTAAAGTTGTGAATTGTTTCTAGTAGTTTTTTTAGTTGAGTCTCTAGGGTTCTCTAAGTATACCATCATGTCATCTGCAAAGAGTGATAATTTGTTTTCTTCATTACCTACTCTAATTCCTTTTATCTCTTTTTCTTCTCCTTTGCCAAAGCTAACATTTCTAATACAATATTAAATAATAATGGTGACAGTGGGCAGCCTTGTTTCACTTCGGATCTTGTTAGGAATGGTCCGAGTTTGTCTCCATTACATATGATGCTTGCTCATGGTTTTAAGTAGATGCTACTAATCATTTTAAGGAAAAGCCCATTTATTCCTATACTCTCTAGTATTTTTAATAGGAATGGGTGTTGGATTTTATCAAATGCTTTTTCTGCATCTATGGAGATAATCATATGTTTTTTTTTAGTTTGGTTATTAATATAATTGATTATGCTGATGAGTTTTCCTGATATTGAAACAGCCCTCCATTCCTGTTATAAATCCTACTTGGTCAAGATGTATTATCCTGGAGATAACTTTCTGTAATCTTGTTGATAAAATCTTATTTAAAATTTTTGCATCAATAGTCATTAGGGAAATGGGTCTTTTCTTTCTCTGTTTTCACCCTACCTGGTTTAGCTATCAGCACCATATTGGTATCATAGAAGGAATTTGGTAGTATACCTTCTGTCCCTATTTTTTCAAATAGTTTGTATAGTATTGGAATTAATTTGTTCTTTTTCTAGTTTTTTTATTGTAACCCTAATTCCTTGACCATCTCTTTCTCTATTTTATGCAAATAACCATCTAGAGATATAAAGTTACCCCTTATAACCTCTTTGGCCATATCCCACAAATTTTGACATTATTGTCGTCCTCCTGGTTGAAATTATCGATTGTGTCTATAATTTGCTCTTTCACCCATTCATTGTTCAGCATTAGATTATTTAATTTCCAATTAACTTTTGGTCTATTTTCTCCTGGCCTTATATTACATGTGAGTTTTATTGCATCATAATCTGAAAAGGATACATTTACTATTTCTGCTTTTCTGCATTTGATTTTGAGGTTTTTATGCCCTAACACATGATCAATTTTTGTCTAAGTTCCATGAACCCCTGAGAAAAAAGTATACTCCTTTCTATCACCATTCAATTTCCTCCAGATATCTGTCATACCGAACTTTTCTAACATTTTGTTTATCTCCCTAACTTCTTTCTTATTTATTTTGTGGTTTGATTTATCTAATTCTGAGAGAGAAAGGTTGATATCCCCCACTGCTATAGTTCTACTGTCTATTTCTCCTTGCATCTCTGTTGGTTTCTCCTCTAGGAATTTGGATGCTATACCACTTGGTGCATATATGTTTAGTATTGATACCGCTTCATTGTGTATGGTACACTTTATTTATTTATTTATTTATTTATTTATTTATTTATTATTTATTTAGTAATACTTTTTATTTACAAACCATATGTATGGGTAATTCCTAAACATTAACATTTACAAAGCTTTCTGTTACAATTTCCCCCCCCTACTCCCCACATCTCTGTTTATCTCTTTTCATGTCTCTGTTGCAGGGTGATATATCCTTCTTGCACTGCTCTCAGTTTATTTCCCCAATCTTCTTCTAGCTCTCTTTTGAGACTCTTTATGCAATCTTCCAGGTAAGCCTTCTGAAAGGGAGACCAGCTTAAGTCCACCTTTGTGGCTTTATCTGGGATTGTTTTCAGAATCTCAGGATCTGGGGACTTTCTAGTTTCTCTCCATAAAAGCTGTCTATGCTGAGAGCTCTCTTCTTCTTGCTCATGATGTTTAGCTGAGGTATCAGTCACCAGCAGGGAATTCTGCAGCAGCAGCAGCAATTTCAATTTGACCTGGGGCAATTTGCTGAGTTGACTTCTGGTCTGGGGCTGATCTGGCTAGATCTGCACTAGGTCTACACTTTCAGCTGATCTCAATCCACCCTTTATCAAAGGTAGACCTGTCAAAGCACCTGTCTGCAAGCAGAGCAAAGTGGCCCAAGTGTCTCCCAGGGACTTCCTGGCAGCCTAAAATCTTCTGGTCCTTCCCAGCCCTGGACTTGCACCCCCTGCTTTGAGCTGCTCGATCCCCTCCCTGTCTAAAACTGACCTCAGAAGTTCTTTCAAAGTAGATATTTGATAGAAGTGCGTTGTGGTCCAAGTGTTTGGTGGATCCCTCACTCCGGAACCAATTTGGAGGCTCACTTTGTCTGGGTCTGAGGGAAGGTCTCAGGAGCTCACAGAGGAGGCTGTCTGCAGTTCTCCATCTTGGCTCTGCCCCCCCTATATTTTCCATAATGAAAATAGCAAAGAATTCTGATCTCGCAGAATAATACAAATTTGATATATTTCAATTACAAAAAAAATGTATCTCACACAACTTAGCAAAGTGTTTTTTTATATATAGCATTCAGACAAATACAAAAATACTACTCCTATTAAATAAATATAATAAATAAATAAATAAAAATACATACATACATACATATAAACCTATCAGGATCAGCATCAATGAGAATATTTAGTGCAATGCTTGACATATAATAAAACTATTAATGCTTTTTCATCTATCCCTTCATTCATGAAAGTCATTTTACACCTGGTTATCATGAACAATAAGAGATAATTGAATACCTTATGAAGCAGTATTTCTCATTGCCCCTATATGCATAATAAAAATGACTTCACAGATCTATTATTTGTCCTTATAAAGAACCATTCTTTAATTGATTGAAATTTGCTTTTTTCTTTTAGTTTCATTTAATGTTAGAAAGTTAACATTCATACATTGCCTTTACCTGTATATTCATCAGTTGACTATAAGGACCTCATATTTAGAAGACCAATAATTAAGTTCATAATTGTAGAGAGACTAATTGCTCTCCTACTATTTTTGCAGAAACTAAAGGAAACTTCATAGAATTTGTGGACAATACATGATTGCTTTTGTTTCATAAATTATGGCCAAAGATATCATAAATAAAGTATCATTTTACATTTGCTATACATTTATTTATTTGTAAGATTGTTACTCCAAATATTGGCATAATGTGTTCTTAGGACTATATTACATTAATAATCAAGAGCAATACTATATCAAAAAGAAAATACATATATGTTCTTAGTTACTTAGTGGATTCCATTTTGAAAAGAAATTATTTTCCCAACAAAAACTTTGTGAGATATACTGAATATTACTAAATTCACCTTACAAATGAGAAGAATAAAACGAAAGAAGAAATGTGATGTGATTATAGGCATGCAACATGTAAATTTTGACATCAGACTTCAAATTTTGATATCTTCTGATATATGACATTATAGAATTATGGACCTGGAAAGGATTTCATATGTCATCAAGTGCAACTTTCATCCAAAGCATCAATCCTTTACTAATAATACTTCCCTAATAATTCTTCATTTGAAGAATACTAACATCTTTTGAACAAAACTAATTATCCACCAGCAATAGCTATTTTCAATTTGAGACAATCTACTTGGAGGGAAATTAATCTTGATGTTTATGCAAAGTCTGCTTCCTGATAAACTCAAAAGGCTGGTGATATTAAATCACAGCCTAAAAAATTAATGAAATATTGGTATCAATTAAAAGATGTATAGTATTCAGAATGATGATGAAAATTCTACTGTATTCTACCCTAATCAAATCCCATCTAGAATGTTGTCTAATTCTGGGTGACACATTTTAGTAGATACTTAAAAAGCCAGATTGCTTCCAGAGAAGGGCAATTAGTAATAAAAGAGGATTTGAGACCTTGTCAATTGAAAGAAAATGTTTATCATAGAGAAGATAATTCTTAGAGAGAGGTATAGATAACCCTCTTCAAGTATTTTTTAAGAATAGTCATAAAGAAGAATTTACTTAACATAAAAACACAAAAATAGGAACCACAAATGGATTATTGGAGGAGGACTGATAAAGGAGAAATCTTCAGGACAAAGATAGTATATAAATAATGCTTGAAAAACAATTCATGTTTTATGTGTGGTTTGGATAAAATGAGAATGAGATAAGAGGACCTTCGAATACACTTCCCCAAACACACAGGAAACATACACATCTTTTTCCATAATAATAGGTGTATTTTCCACAAAATTTTTATCTCACTATGAGTTTTTCTCCAACACCAGCATTTAGATTCACCAAGGCAAATTGATAGCCTTAGCCATCATCTACTTTTTACATATATTCCTATATTGTTATGGCTGTAAATAAATAATTATTGTTATTTTTACATGGTAGGCACTATACTAAGTACTGGAGGTATAGTGAAAAGAATATTATATTCAGAATGAAAAAAAATTGGAGGGATAAAGAGCTGGAAGGATTAAAATGTCAAATCTGTTAGTTATTACCTATGAGAAATATGGAATACTCATTTCACCACACTGTAGCTTCTCCTTAGTAAAATGAAAGAGTTAATAACAATTAGCATTTATTCCAAATTAAACCTCAAAATAATCTTAGCAAGTAGATGCTATTTTTATTCCCCATTTTAAACATGAAAAAATTGAGACAGGAAATGATTTACTTGTGGTCACACTGTTAGTAGGTAGCTGAGGAGAGATTCAAACTCAAATCTTCCTAATTTGAAGTCTGAGCCTCCATCCCCATATTATGCTACTTCAAAGTTATAGGGATAAATCAATAATTTTAGTCACTCTTTATTACTCTTAATCCTGTGATCCTATTACTTATGTGTGGATACTGGCTATATTATTTAACACTTGTGACTTTGGGAAAATTGTAAACTCTTTGAACCTCAAATTCCTCATTTTAATTGAAGGAGTAAGACTGTTCTCTTTAAATTCCAGAATCCAATGACCTCTTTGGATACCATTTGCTCTACTAAATTTAGTTCAAATTTTGTTCCATTATTTTTCATTTATTATTTTGACACAGGTGCCTATCCCTTCCACATTAAATTTCCAAACTGTAAAAAGACAATTTTTTATCTGGAGTATGGAAATTGAGGCTTTGCTATTAATAAGGCTTCATTCAAATGATTCAAAGTTCCAGGGAAGGACAATAGGTGGAGGTAATTGGGTACAAACCTTTTCTATCTGGTTCATACAACTTTCCTCCCATCTAGTTAAGAAATGTATGTTTCCACATAATCTAACAATTATCTTTGAGAATAAAGTTGTGATTCATTATGCCAATGAAGAAGATAATTTATGCCAACTTTGGCCATTATTGAAATATTGGATTGTTGACCTAATTGTTGACCTAATTTATTTATTCCTTCATTCATGAGCTATATAGTAGTCAATCAACCATTCCAGGAGCTTGCAGCATAATAATTTAGGACATTTAAGGGAAAAATTCTTTCAAAAAATTGTCCAATGAATTCAACTCAAATGAACATTCATCAAATACTCAATTCTTACAGAGCAAAACTCCTCTTCTATATTTCTATCATCCCAAAACTTAATACCTAGCAATCATGATCAGAAGGAACCTCAACTCTGATTGCTTTGGGGCTCATGTATTATCATTTTCACTTTAGTCATTTGAATATATTTCATCTCTTTCTCGATTAACTCTCTTAGAAAGGACATGTCAATTGACTTACCTATATTTCTTATTAATATCTTTGGCACTTCTCATAACAAAACAAAATTCAATATACCATGCCCTCACATTTCCCTTCCCCCATCCAAGAAAATGAAAGCTCCTTCAGGAGGGAGATACTTCACATTTTACATTTAACATACTTACTATTTAGGAGAGAACTTGGATAATATTACACACTTTCCATTTTTTAAATTTATTCATTGATTGGTATAACACTGTCCATTCTTTCATGAATCAAAGAGCCAAGTATAGAATATGACATACAAAAATTATGACAATTATAATAGTAACAACCGAAAGGTATTCATTGCAATCTAAGAGTCAAGAAATTCAAGAAAGGAATATTTGTCAAGAAGTGCCCCAAGTCATTCAACTTGAGTTATGAAATTACCTTCATAAGTTCAACAATAAAAGAGATTTACAGTTTTTGCTATTTTACAAATATCCTATCTTTTAGACTTTCAGGAAAAGGATTTATATATTTATTATACATAAAGATGAAATAAGTTTAGAAAATTTCATCAGTAATAAGTTCTAAGTATCAGAGATGTGATTTAAACTCAGATTCCACCTAGAGAGTCCATGTACTTTCTATCACCACATCATATTGCCATAAATGTTTATCAATACACATATTTCATATCTAAAAAATACCTCTACTCCAAATATACCAAGATTAAATTTATGAATAAGGTTCAAGATGATATCATTCCAAATTTATCCAAATATTGGCACTGTGTAGATGACAAAAAAGAAAAAAACCCATTATTATGACAGATGATCTAAATTAATTGATGAAATACTAAAAATTATTCTTAAATAATATCACAAATGGGATTGCACCAAA
Organism: Myrmecobius fasciatus; assembly: GCA_023553655.1. Taxonomy (NCBI): domain Eukaryota; kingdom Metazoa; phylum Chordata; class Mammalia; order Dasyuromorphia; family Myrmecobiidae; genus Myrmecobius; species Myrmecobius fasciatus. The sequence goes on from JAJPUD010016778.1 coordinate 10,668, forward strand.
TGCATATAAGTTTTGTAGCTTAAACTTGCTATCTGGGTTTGGGTTTTAGCAATAAAAACTGAAATTTTTCAGAATTAGCAAATATATATTTGATTTGTTTTGCAGGTTCCCTCATGGAAGCTTAAGAATAAATTTTTTTTACATGGAAATTTTTTTTTCACATGGAAATTTTTACACATGGAAAGTGGAAAGGAGATCTTTGCCGTAAATTCCTGGAATGAAGTTGAAATATTTTCAACTAAATTAATTTAAAGAGCTTTATTCTATAGAACATGTTAGTTAAAACCACGTAGGATATATCATAGCCAAGAAAAACAATTAAAATGCACAGTGCCAAATCTGAGAAAGAAAGAAGATTTAAATAGCTCTTTAAAAGCTCAAGTTCATATCCCTTGGGGCATTTCAAGTCAGCTATCTTGTTATCTTTGCCTCTGCTGTCAAATCCATGACAGTAATCTTATGTAGATTTATGAATCATTCCCTATAAAACTTAATAGCCTGGACCAATGCAGAACTTTTAATAGTGAAATCCTCTTGCCATGTGAACTGCTACTATTCAGAGAGTGTCCTTAGGGTTTAGATGCATATGGGATTTCTCTCCAGAGACAATAGGGTGCCTGTTTCAGAAAAGGAATCAACTACAAAACAAATTGGTATAAAATAGTGTAAGAAGATAAAGAAGAAGGTTGCTATAGGGTTACAATATAGCCAACACTTTTGGGAAAGATGCTATCAATTTTTTTTTTTTATTCCATCATCTATGAAAGTGAGGATTTAGAGTAGATAGGTTCTAAAGTTCTATTGAAACTTAACATTCTGTAGGCAATAACTATAGCAATCTAGTGTTTGACAAACCCAAAGTCTCCAGCTTTTGAGATAAGAATTCACTATTTTACAAAAATTGCTGGGAAAAGTGGAAAGTAGTGTGGAAGAAATTAGGGCATGACCCATACTTAATACCATATACAAGAATAAAATCTAAATGGATTCACAATTTAGACAAAAATAGTGATATTAAAAGCAAAGTAGAGGAACACAGGATAGTTTACCTCTAAGATCGGTGGGAAGGAAGAAATTTGTGTACTAAGAAGGATCAGAACTCTTAATTGAGCACCAGTTAGATAATTTTGATTATATTAAGTTAAAAGTTTTTGTACCAAAAAAAAAAAGAAAACAAACAAACAAACAAAAAAAAAAAAAACCTAATGCAGACACGATTAGGAGGGAAACAATAAATTGGGAAATCATTTTTACATTTCAGGGTTCTGATAAAAGCCTCATTTCTAAAATATATAGAGAATTGACTCAAATTTCTAAGAATTCAATCCACTCTCCAATCAATAAATGGTCAAAGGATAAGAATAGACAATTTTCAGATGAAGAAATTAAAGCTATTTCTAGTCATATGTAAAGATGCTCCAAATCACTATTGATCAGAGAAATGCAAATTAAGACAACTCTGAGGTACCACTACACACCTGTCAGATTGGCTAAAATGACAGGAAAAGATAACAATGAATGTTGGAGGGGATGTGGGAAAGCTGGGACACTA
>JAJPUD010016778.1:17219-33057 GCA_023553655.1 Myrmecobius fasciatus
GAGTGGCTGAATAAATTATTGTATATGAATGTTATGGAATATAATTGCTCTGTAAGAAATGACCAGTAGGATGATTTCAGAGAGGCCTGGAGGGACTTGCATGAACTGATCCTGAGTGAAATCAGCAGAACCAGGAAAACATTATACACAGCAACAACAATATTACATGATGATCAATTCTGATAGACATGACTCTCTGCAACAAAGAATTGCCTCAAACCAGTTCCAAATGTTCACTGAAGAAAACCATATACACCCAGAGAGAGGGATATGAAATATGGACCACAACATAACATTTTCATGCTCTCTATTGAGGTTTGCTTGCATTGTGTTACCTTTCTCTGATTTTCTTTTTTTTCTTGTAGATGGGATTTTTCTTGCACAATTTGTCAAGTATTTCAACATTATTATCATGTAGTGGACTTCCTGCCATCTAGGGGTGGGGAGGGGACTGGGGGAAAAATTTGTAATGGATAGCTTTGTAAATATCAATGCTGGGGAACTACCCATAAATATTTTATACAAATAAAAAGCTTTAAAAAAGAGAGAGAGAATAAAAGATGAATAACAACAAAAAAAGAAAAAAAAAACATAGTATCTTTGTATGGTCAGAATATTTTTTTTCTGTTTTTTTACTCATTTTGTAGCCCATTTTTTTACTTTTAACTCTTTGTTAAAGTGGGGCAATGCTTCTGAGTTCTTTTTTTGTGTGTCACTGTTTTCATAGGCAATATTGGGGATCTGTAAATTTTTGACTTTTCCAAAATGATATGATCTATGGAGACATGTATTTATTATTCTCCTTTGTTGTCCATTGCTTTTTTGAGTAACCTCAAGAATTCTTTTCAACTCTATAACTATGATCAAGGTTTCTGATCCCCTAATCTTACAAACACTTCTGTTATTTTTCCTCATCTTGCGACTAACAACCAGTACTATGACCCAGATCTAAATGTGAGCAATACAACAGAGTCTTGCCTCCAGTTCCAGCAAACGAACTGCTATAAATATCCTTCTGATCCATTGTCTGACCTTCTTATAGTCTGTGAGTTGAGAGGTCTGGAAACAGTTGTCATAGATTCAGTCATCTTAGTCCACCTCCTGTTTTACTGGACCGTGGTCTATACTGTCATAGTTCAGCTTAGACTGTGCTCCTCTCTCAGGCTGATGCAACATAACATTTCTGCTGACTTTTTAAGTTGTCGTGGATTTAAAAGATGTTTCATTGTGTCATGTTGTGGGTCTTGCTAATATAGAATTTGTTTAGAGTCATTATTTAAAGGTATTTGGAGGGGTTTGTGGAAAGGTCAGGTCAGTCCTTGCCTTTACATTGCCATCTTGGTCCTATCCCAACAGCAATTCATAATTTTCTGGTTGCTTAGATCTGTTTTTTGACTGTATTGATGTAGTTCCTGCATTTTCTTGGTAGATAACCTCCCCCCAATTTTTGCTGGGTTACTTTAAATAGAATTTCTATATCTCTTGCTTTTGTGTTTTATTTCTATATATTATAATATTCTTCTAATTGGTTCAATTGTATATTGTCTCAAATGTTTCTTCACCAAAATTCCTCCTGTACTGCACTCAATAAATTTGTAAGGCTCAATTACAATTTGTTTTCTATATTCTAGTCCTTATATACAATATTGTGTCTCTTTATCTCTTTGTCTTTGTACTAGGTTTTCCTCATTATTTTAGTCTCTTCTCACCTCTACCTTGCATTCTATGATTCCTTCAAGGGTCAGGTCAAATATTATCATCCGTAGGAAGCCTTCCCTATTTCTTTTAGCTTTTAATGCTGCCTTCCTTTCTAAAATGACTTTCCATCTACTGTACTATGTCTCTAACTCTATCATTTTTATTTCTATACATAATTGTGTCTCTGTTTATATCAATATTTATATATACTTTTATCCTTTACTCAAATAAAAGTGTTTTGAGGACAAACACTGTTTTGCTTTCACCTTTGAATATCCATTACCTGGCACATATTAGGTGCTTAATAAGTATTTTTATATTCATTAACTGCTTCCCCTAGTCATTGTTTGAAGACTTTAGGGGGAGAAGATTTCCCAACAGATGAAGCAGCTGTATTTTTTTTCTGACATCAGGGCTAATTACATTTCTTCTATGTTCATTTATTTTTTCCTCATTTCATTTTCTCAGATCAAATAATAATTATATACTATTAGCTCCTTGACATAGACTTTTCTCACTTAACTTTTTATGTAGTTAATAAAGTAAAGAATGAGTACAGATAGATAGTTTTCAGCATTTGGGCTTCCTCATATTATAATTTCAATATGGCTTTTATTCTATGCATTATCTCCTTTTTTTGTTTTTCATTTTTCTCCCCTACTAATTTATTTTTAGAACATCCACTTGAATCATTTTCAGTTTCCTTTTAATATCTTATGTTATATTTAAAAAATATTATACAAGCTTAAATATTTTAATGAAACTAAATTGTAAGTTTTAAGGAGTCCAAAATAGGATTCCAATAGTGGAAGAGTCCTTAAAAATGTAAACAAATTAGATTCAATGAATTTTTCATACCTATTAAATCCAAGACATTATGCTAATACTGAAAATGCAAAGTCAAAATATCAAACAGTCTTCCCTTAGGGAGCTCAATTTTCTTGATATTTAGGGATCCATCATGCAAATAAATAAGATACAAAATAATTATGAACAAGAGGGGCACAGATTAAGGGACATTCCTTTAGAATATTGCATATAAGGTAAATATTGAAAGAACTTAAGGAGTTTAGGACACAGAGGCTAGGTAGAATGTCTTCCAGGCATTTATGATAATTTGTTTGTGAAAAGCTTTAAATGCCTTATCAAGGGATTGTATCCCAGATACAATACAGAACACCTGAACAATCTTGAGCAGCAGAATCAGAAATAATTTATTATGAATCATTTGAAATAATCTACATCAAACATCTCAATTGAAGAAAAAATAAATTTATGTCTAAAGAGTTTAAGCACTTGCACAAAATCATGCAGTTTAACTAGTAACAGGGACAGCATTAAAATTCAAGTCTTTTTGTTCCCTCCTCCCAGTTGCTGTACTTCATCATGTGGAATTACTCAGAGTCACTTTTATGAACTATGTAAATACTATATCTATTAATATGTGGGAAATTTATGGAAAAGTGTAGACTAGAATCTCAGGAGAAAAGAATGCATGGTTAAGTAGAAATCTATGGAATATCTCCATCTTCATTAGATGACAAAGTAACCATATTAACTAAGTGTCAGAACATAAATTTCATACTTACATGAAAACACTGCATTTCTTAAATTGAATTCATACAATCTCATAAAAAAGATAATTGAAGCATTTTCCCTTTACTATTTGTGCTAGCTTGGGGCATATGTGTATTATTTCTTTCATTGAGCACAGTTCCACTGAAGAAATACAAAAATGATGTATTGTGTTCCTGTATAATCCAGTATACTTAGGGAACAAATCAACCCAGAGGCAAATATATTTTGATGTTCCTTTGTTGGAAACTAATGTTTGACAAAGGTGAAGAAGTTTCTGTACATTGTGAAATACTATGTAAAGCCCATCTTCATTTGAATACCACAAGAATAAAAATCAATAAACACTTATTAAGCACCTACTAAGTGTCAGACACTGATTAAATATTGGGAATGCAAAAAGAAGTTAAAAGCATAGTTCCTACTGTCAAGTAGTTTACAATCTAAGAAAGGAGCTAACATGAAAACAAATATGTAAAAACAACTTACATATAGTATGAATGGGAAACCATTAACAAAGAAAAGCAATAGTATTAAGAGTAATTATTAGGGGCAACTAGGTGGTGCAGCAGATAAAGCATCAGCCCTGAAGTAAGGAGGACCTGAGTTCAAATCTGGCCTCAGACACTTAACACCTCCTAGCTGTGTGACCCTGGGCAAGTCACTTAACCCCAATTGTCTCAGCCAAAAAAAAAGAGAGAGAGAGAGAGAGAGAGAGAGAGAGAGAGAGAGTAATTAGGAACGTTTTTCTGTAACATGTAGGATTTTGCTGAAACTTAAAAGAAGTCAGAAAGGTTATTAAGGGAATTTGAAGAGGAAAGTGTTTCAGATATGGGGGTCAGACAAATAAAATGCCTGAAGTATCCTGTTTATGGAACAACCAGGTGACCAATGCCACTGAATCAAAGAGTAGGAATAATGGAATAAAACATAATGAAACTGAAAAGTAGGATGTCCTAGGTATTGGAGAGTTTTGAATGCCAAACAATTTTGTATTTGATACTCTTTTTGATAGGGAGATACTAGATTTAATGAAATACTTCAAGGGGAAGGAGAGCTGAAATAAGTAGACCTGCAATTTAGGAAAATGATTTTGCTAGCTAGAAGATGAATTACACTATCAGAAGAGAGGAGGAATATTTGAGAGATGTTGCAAAAGGATGAGCAGGATGTTTTCAGAAAAGCCTGGAGAGACATATATGAACTGATGCTAAGTAAAATGAATAAAATCAGTAGAACATTATACACAGCAACAGCAAGATTATATGACGATCAAATCTGACTGACATATCTCTTCAACACCAAGGTGATTCAGGCCAGTTGCAATGGCCTTGTGATGAAGAGAGCCAGCTATACCCAGAGAGAAGATGGTTGGGACTAAGTGTGGATAATGACATAATATTATCACCTTTTTTATTGCTGTTTGTTTGAATTTTGTTTTCTTTCTCATTTTTTTCTTTTTGATATGATTTTTCTTTTGCAGCATGATAATTGTAGAAAAATACATAGAAGAATCATAAAAAGTTATAGTTTACAAAACGCTGAGTTAATTGTAGGATTAAGACAATGGACATATATGTTTAATATGACTCAATTTATATGATACACTGTACCTTTCTTAATTCTGCTCTGTATTAATGCAGTGAATTATACTAAATACTTAAATAGTAATTGGTTACTGCTTCATATTAAAGGTTTCTACGGAAAAATGTCATAATTTTAAGGCTACAGAATGTGGTTGAAAAACAAGCTATCAAATTAGAACATCTAATTTCTAGACTTGGCTTAGTCATGGACTGTGTGATCTTGCACAAGTTACTTTACATTTATGGGTCTCAGTTTTTTTTTTTCACCTATAAAATGATAGAGTGAGATACCATGAAGTCTAAAATCCCTCACAGGAGTAACATTCTGGGATTACATTATTGAACAACATAAATTTTCTATGCCAAAATCAAAAGGACAACTTTGCTAAATACCACTTTTGTTGTTCAGTTTTTCGGTTTTCAGTCATGTCTGACTCTTCATGATCCCATTTGGAGGTTTCTTAACAAAGATACCAAGGCAGTTAGTAATTTGCTTCTCCAGTTCATTTTACTATGAGGAAACTGAGGTTAATAGGATTAAATGATTTGTCCAAGGTTACATAAATAATAAGTGTCCAAAGCCAGGTTTGAACTCAAGAGGATGTCACCCTGACTGTAGCCCTAACATTCTATTCAATGTGCTACTTAGTTGCCTTTGGTAACTACCATAAATTATGTTTCTGAAAGAAACATAAACCTGTCCCCAGGACTCATAAAGATAAGATCAAGATAATTAGTTTAATTATTATACATCTTTTTAATGAGCATTTTATAATGAATTATTCTTCTATTACTGAGCTATTCAATTTAGTATTTCTTACTATGAATATGTTTATTAATCTAAGATAATTTCAATACCAATTATAGAAAGATACAATATTTACCCTCATTCCAAAGATAGTCATTCATTGTTGAATATGTTGAATATGCTCTAAGATTTTATCTCTTCTAACAATAGCATAGGGTATTATATTGTTTTCATTGACAATGAGTTACAGGGTTTTCTATGACTAAAAATCTACCAAAGAAGAATTTATATTACAAACCATATTTGGCAGTCCTAATTTCTCTCTTTTTCCCCTACTTCATATATATTTTATAGAATATGATTTTCCACTCAGAAAGAAATTAAGACAAAAATCATTTTGGAAAATGTAACGAGAATCAAACATAAATAGTTCATTTTCCTTATATTAATTTTTAGCAACAAAATTGTAGAGCAGTTTAAATTTATGAAAGCAAAAGAATAAGGCTATAATAGATGAAGAAAAGACAGTATGTCTAGCAGTTAGTCAATAAACATTTATTAAGCACCCACAATATGCCAGCTATAGGGCTAAGCTTTGGACTAAGCACTGATGGAGAAAGGCACACCAAAGGCCACACTAGGAAGGTGGCAGCATTGGTCAGAAAATTCCAAGGTCTCTATTTTACCCCACAAAAAAGAGGGAATTGTATCTCAGGGCAAATGTAGAGTGATTAAAAACGAATAAGAGTTGGAGTACAACAATGCTCCTCCTGGGACAAGAGGAAAATATCCAAAGTAAAATATCAATACTGAGTTTTAGCCCAATATGAATTGTCAACATCTCCATGCTAGTTCCAAAGACCAAGCAACAAGTTGTGGGGCTAGCTTAATTGGGAACTAGGCAGCCTTGGCCCTAGCCACAGGAATTTTTACCTCCCAGTGTGGTGAGTCTGATATCTGAGATGGGTAACATTAGGGAACCTTTGCTGATAGGAATTGGCAAGACACAGTCCTAGGTGAGAAGGGACCAGCACTTATTCAGTGAATGCAGAAGCAGTGGGGAACTGCTGGTTGCAGGCACTTAAAGGAGAGTAGAGTTCTTAGTTTCTGTTCCAATCCAGAGGCACCATTTTCCAGTCCAAGCTTCTATTCCAAATAGTAACTTTAAATGGTTTCCCACCCAGAGAGAATTTATAGAACTCAAAAAGGATTTCAAAAATCAAATGGGACGGATTGAGAAAAACTCAAACAAACCAATAAATAAATATCTTCCAAGAAAAATAAGATTTTTTTAAAATTACCCACTATAAAGGTCTATATGAAATCTTTTTTTTCAGTAAGTGTAAGCATATTTACAAAATTCTTTTGTTGCACCAGAAAAATCAGAGCAAAAAGGAAAGAAAATGAGTAAGAAAACAAAATGCAAGTGAACAGTAACAAAAAGAGTGAGAATGTTATATTGTGATACACATTCAGTTCCCACAGTCTACCCTCTAGGTGTAGATGTCTCCCTTCATCACAAGATCATTGGAATTGTCATAAATCATCTCATTGCTGGAAAGAGTCACTTTCATCAGAATTGATCATTATATAATATTGATGTTGCTGTAAACAATGATCTCCTGGTTCTTTTCATTTCACTTGGCATCAGTTCATGTAAGTTTCTCCAGGCCTCTCTAAAATAATCTTCTTGTTGCTTCTTACAGAACTATAATATCTCATAACATTCATATACCATAATTTATTCAGCTATTCTCCAATTGATGGTCATCCACTCAATTTCCAGTTTCTTGCCACTACAAAAAAGGCTGCCACAAACATTTTTGCACAACTAAATCCCTTTCCCTCCTTTAATATGTCTTTGGGATACAAGCCTAATAGAAACACTGCTGGATCAAAGAATATGGACAATTTGATAACTTTTTGAGCATAATTTAGAATGGCTGTGGTATATGAAGTCTTTTTTTTTCCTGAGGCAATTGGGATTAAGTTACTTGCCCAGGCTCACACAGGTAGGAAATGTTAAGTGTCTGAGAGCAGATTTGAACTCAGGTCCTCCTGACTTTAGGGCTAGTGCTCTATCCACTGCACCACCTAGCTGCCCTGATGTATGAAGTCTTAAAGAAGAAAATGATTCTTTGAAAATTAGAATTGGACAAGGAAAAGGCAATGAAGTTGTGAGACAAAAAATACAAAATAAAATATAAACAATGAAAAAATAAAACATGATGTCAAATATCTTATAAGAAAAATAACAGATCCAGAAAACAAATCAAGAAAAAGAAACAAACTGAATAATTGGATTACCTGGAAGCTTCAATCAGAAAAGGAATCCTGATATAATAATACAAGAAATAATTAAGTAAAGTTGTCTGAAGTGTTAAAACATGGATAGAAAGTAGAAACAGAAAACATTTGATCACTAACTGAAAGAGATCCTATAAGGAATACCACAGGAATATTACAGGTAAATTCCAAAATCTTTAGGTCCACATGAAAATAGTAAAAGCAACAACAACAAATAATTCAAATATGAAAGAGATACAATTAGAATTATAAAATAATTGGCAATGTCCACATTAGAAGACAACCTGTATCCAACTATTTCTAATTTGGAACTGTGCCCAAAGAGTTATCCAACTGTGCATACCCTTTGACTCCAGGAGGTTTATATCCCAAGGAGACCTCAAAGAAGGAGATCCACACGTGCAAAAATTTTTGGGGGCCGCTCTTTTTGTAGTGGCAAGAAACTGGAAACTCAGTGGATTCTCATCAGTTGGAGAATGGTTGAATAAATTATGGTATATGAATGCTATTAAATAGTATTGTACTATAACAAACAATAAGCAACATGATTTCAAAGAGGCTTATAGAAACTTATATGAACTGATGCTAAGTGAAATGAGCAGAACCAGGATATCATTATACACAGCAACAGCAATATTATATAATGATCAATGCTGATGTATGTGGCTCTCTTCAATAATGAGATGATTCACACCAGATTCAATTGTCTTGTAGTCAATAGAGCCATTTACACCCAGAGAGAGGACTGTGGGAACTGAGTGTGGTTCAACATAGCATTCTGACACTTTTTTGTTGTTGTTTGCTTGCATTTTATTTCCTTCATCAATTTCTTTTCTGATTTGATTTGATTTGGGCTAAGATGATGATAATGAATATAGTGTAATTAGAGAAAGAAATGCGGAGAGAGAATCACAGAGAAAATAAAATTGAAGAACTCAAATGATTTAACTTTTAGATTTTATGGGAAATTTTGCCTATGTGTGAGCTTGTTTCCTAGTGGTATAAATTAAATCTTTTCATTTTTTGATATTGGTAATTTAGATTTCTTCTTTTCTTTAATTAAATTATAGAAATATTTAACCATTTTATTGTTTTTTTTAATAAAACAACTTTTTAAATTTACTAAATAGGTTTTTAACTTTCAACTTTAATAATCTTTCCTTTGATTTTCAGAATTTCTAATCTGGTATTTAATTGAAGGTCATTTTCCTCGTATATGAAATGAAAGAGGCCATTCCACATCATATCTACAATTTCATCCATTTCATCTACCAATGTTCATCAAAATCCATCCATTCTGCATCATCTTTTTTTCATTCACATTTTACTTTCCTAAATTCCACTAGAGGATCTAGGGAAAAACAAAACAAACAAACAACAACAACAACAACAACAACAACAACAAAAAGTGTTGTTGGGGATGGATGAACATTAAAGTTCACGGTCACACAGTTAGTTATTAGAAAAGCCTTCCCTGGAAAATATATTCTTCTAATTCATAGTATATTATAAAAATATTTCATTTCTGTCAAAATAAATCAATCACTTACTTAATTAGGAAATAAAATCTCCTCCTGAAATAACATTAAAGCAGAGAATTGCTCACTCACAATAGAATAATCCTGCAGATCTTTCCATTCCTGAAGAAAATTTCCTTCCCCATTCAATTTTCAGAATGAGCAACTTTGTCTAGAATGACAATCCCTGAGAATGAAAGGTCAATCACTTCATTTCATGTATAAAAGCTACCTTGGCTTCCCACCTCAAATCACTTTCACAACTCTGGTAATAACCATGTTAAAATTATGGTCCCAATTTTATTATCATTAATAAAGTAATTCTAACAAAATAAGCCCCATTATGAATAATAATTAGAGCTACTTTTGAGGTCTTTATTTCTTATCTCAAACTGACTTAAGGACTCATTTTTTATGATAATCTCTTAATCTTTAAAGAAACATGTTTCACCATCATACCAACACTAACAAGTCAATGACCTTTAAAGTAGTAGAAAGAATTAGAAATGGACTTTTAAAAATTAGGTAACACATCAGAGAAATAAAGCCTATGTTTTGGTAGGATAAATCTATATATGATCTCTTTAAGCTTTCAAAATCCATTTCAGCTCACTTGTGATTACAATAGAATTATTCAATATTGTTGTCTAGTCTTGTAATATGAAACTATGTGAAGGACATGAAATTTCATCAGTATGGAAAACTTCCTAAGTGAGAACATTCTTCACCAAAATGTATCACAAGGAGTCTTTGAATTTCCTAGAAATGTGTTAGAAAATTATCTGAAGTTCAAAGAGATAATGACTTAATCAGTGTCATATAACTAATAAGAAATGGGTCAAGGACATTCAAACACAGGTATTCATAAATCCAAACCCAGAATTTTATTAGATGTTTTAATACATTTATAAATGCAATATATAAAAGCACCTAAATATCTCTTTAAAAATCAATTATAGCTCTTCAGAATCAGTTAGCTTTCTTTCCTTTCTTCTTTCCTCGCTTTCTTCCTTCATTCTTTTTCCTCCTTTTTCCATCCTTTCCTTTTCCATCTTTCCATCTTTCCCTTCTTTTTTTCCTTCCATGATTTTTCCTTTCCTTTATTCTCTTCCTCTCTCCATTCTTCTACTCCATTTCCTTCATCCTTTCCTCTCTCTTTTCCCCATCCTTCCTTTTCTTCATTTCCCACATATTTTCATCTTCCCTTCCTTCCTTTTTTTCTTGCAAATTTTATTTTTGCAAAAGGCCCAAAGCAGAATGATATATAACTGATTATTCCCTCTTTTCCCCTTTCCTTTCTTCTATCTCCATATTTCTTATTCTCTCTTTTTTCTTCTTTTTATATTCCCTTTTCTTTCTTTCTTTTGACAAAAAATGGTGGAGTATACAGCATTGTATTAGGAACTATGGAGGTAACTATAGAATTGATATAGTCTTTATCCTTAAAGAGAATCCATTTGGACTGACAAAGCAAACAAATTAAATAGTTAAAGAATATTATTGTGAGCATAATAATGTAGTATATTCCAAACTATACATAAGCAGTTGTGGAATTGGAAAGAATCTCATAAATCACCTGATTTAACCCATACCTAGAAAAGTTTGCTCTTTATAATACACCTGAGAAGTGGTCAAGTAAGCAAGACTCTCTCTGAAGCCCTTAAGGGAGAGATAATCTACTACTTCACTTATGCAGTTCATTATACTTTTGGACTATTCTCAGTGTTAGTTTTTTGGTGCCCCACTCCTTTCATCAAACAAAATTATTTCTTTGTGACTTCTACTCTTTTCTTGAGCTTCTTCTCATTGAGACCAGAGAGAAAAATTTGAACACCTCTTCTATATATCAGTCCCTCAAATACTTATAGATGGCTATTTTACTCCTCCCTTCATTCTTCCTTTTTCCAGGTAAACATGCCTATTTCTTCCATCTAATTTTGATTCCCATATGGAATGGAATCAATTACTCTCTTCCATTATCATATTCATTTTTAAGCAAAATTATCCAATATGATATTTTAGGTGGAAAAGATTCCCAGCATGCTGTAACCTTTTATGACACTAGTAAATTTTGACTCCACACTTTGATAATATCTGTGTTCATAAGGTACATATTCATTGACTATTTGCACTATTTTTTGAGAGGAGTATAGTCTTCCTGAATTGAAGTATTTTTTCCCTTATAGCTCTCAAATATTTGACCTTGACTTTATTTCAAAATTTCTGACATTCTTCTATGTGCCTTTTGGACAGCAAAATGGTTAAATTGACATTTATTCTGTACCTGCTTTGAAAATGTAGCTTAATCTCAATTACTGATCATGATACTTCCTAGAGAATTTGCTAATTTAAAAATTAATCAAGTAGTATTTAGAGTCCAAAAGACTTCTTGGCTATTAAATCTTTTGCTGAGTTATACAAGTAAGCTATTCCTTCACCCTTCCTCTTTTTTATCTGTACCAAAGTGAATTTTCTGTATTTCTGATGTGAGGCAGGGCAATTTATTAGGTTTATGAATTTTAGTTTATGTTTTATTTGAGTTTATATTTATGTAAATAAATATTTATTTATGAACTTCAGTTTATATTTTATTTGAGTTTATATTTATTTACCCTTTCTAAATAGAAAAAAAATCACTGACTTTCTGAGACTGAATTTTTTTTTATTCTTTGGAACATAGGAAACTATCTAAAATACACATTTTAATTGTTGCTATGAAATTTTCATGAAAAAAAGAGTGTAAAGTGCAAATTATAACTTTAGATGTTCATCTTGCTCAGTGTGTGGCTTTTTTATTTTATCAGCAGTATTCCAAATATTCTAGTCCCAGACTGACTTCTTCCCCTCAATATAAAGTGCAACCTATTAATTCTCACAGTAGTTTAATCCAAGATTTACTGCAAGGGAATTTAACTACAACTGATACAGCAAAATAAGTTTAGGATAAAAGGACAGGCAGCTGACCTTCTTGGTCCAGTTCCTGTGGTAGTTTTTCTATGTGATAGCACCAATTCATACCCCCTTCCACAATTATGGGGGCAGGAGGAAAGGGTATAGGTCAGAGAGTTGCAGAAGCTATAAAATCCTTATTTAAAAGTCTGATAGATGTAGTAGAGAGAAGAAATAGACCTTTTAAAAGGAGCCAACAAATCTTTTAATACCTACATAATCTTTTCTGAGCTGGTGAGTTTTGGAGGTCAGATATTTGCAGAGTAGCGGGAAATAGAGAGTGGGTGTCTGACAGCCATGAAACTCAACAGACATATTCAGTCCAAAGCTAAATCAGAGATAAAAAAGTTTCATTTTGCGATGATATTGGCTTCATAAAAAGAACCCGTTATTACTTATTTCCAGTAATAGAAATATAAAACATTACAGACAATTGACTATGTAATTATATAGGTATCACTGACACCACTCACCCAGATTGTATTATCTGTAGTATCCTTTTATAATTTGCACATTATGAGACTTTCACAAAAACAAAACACTGAATTTCAAACATTCCCCCCCAAAAAACAAACATCTTGAATATGAATTTTGGCTCAATTGAAGTAATTTAATTTTAATTTACCTAATAAATGGAATTTCTAAATGATGGAAGAAAAAACCAATTTCTGTATTCTGAAAAAGCTTTAATAAGTATTATAAACAAGATTACTACAAGTATATTTTTGTCATCAATGCTATTCATTATTCATTCTTAAAATATAACCTGAACATTTTTTATCGCAGCACATTTTGTAGTGGCAAGGAAATGGAAATTATGTGCATTCCTATCAATAGGGGAATGGCTGAATAAATAATGATATATGAATGTAATGGAATACTATTTTTCTTTAAGAAATGGTGGGCAGGGGGGCAGAGCCAAGATGTAGGAGTGAAAACATGATCTCTGAACTGATCTTCAAGTCAACGACTCCAGAAATATTAAGACACTGCTTGCAGATATCTCTGAAGAACTTCATATCAGGTTTGTTTAACTTGGGTAAAGGGGTAAACAGTTTACTTGGTGCAACCAGGAAGTGAGGGTGATAATCAGCTCAGCCTGGTAGAAACTCCAAACTCCTAACACCTGGAGTTTATCTGAGGCACTCAGGACACTCTGCCACAATTGGGAGCAGTTGTTCTGGCAGACTTGCCTTGTTTAAGGAGTAATTCGGACTTAGTCTTAGCCCCCACCTGCACAGCACATTAAGTTAATTTCTGGGAATTGCCCCAGGGCAAACTAGCACAGCCTTCATTTTTCTAGCCTTAAACAGACTTCCACGCTGTGTTAAAAAAATAAGAAACAAAAGAGAGCTCTCACCATAGACAGCTTCTATCAAGAGAAAGAAGGACTGACCCCAGATCCTGAGTTTCATTTAGACAAAACTCAAGAGGAAGTCAGCAAGGACCATCGCTGGTCCCCTTTTCAAAAGGCCTTTCTGGAAGATTGCATAAAGAATCTCAAAAGAGAGCTAGAGGATAAATGGGAAAATAAACTGACATCAGTGCGAGAAGGATATGATGCCCTGCAAAAGAGATATGAAAAAGACACCAATTTATTGAAAATTAAAATTAGTGAAGTGGAAAAAGACTGCAATGAACAAAAAATTTCAATTGGCCAGTTACAAAAAGAGCTTAAAAAGGTAACTGAAGAAAACAACACTTTAAAAATAAGAATTGAACAAATGCAAGTGAATGACTCAATAAGACTTCAAGAATCAGTCAAACAAAAACAAAAAAAAAATGAAAAATTAGAAGAAAATGTGAAAACAGTAAAAAACAACTGACTTGGAAAATAGATCTAGGAGAGACAATCTAATGATCACTGGACTTCCTGAAAGCCATGACGAAAAAAAGAATCTAAACACTATCTTCCAGGAAATCCTGAAAGAAAACTGCCCTGAGGATGTAGAATCAGAAGGCAAAATCACCACTGAAAGAATTCACCGATCACCTCCTGAAAGAGACCCCAAAATTAAAACCCCAAGAAATATCATCGCTAAATTTCAGGACTACCACACCAAGGAAAAGATTCTGCTAGCAGCTAGAAAAAAAACAATTCAAATACCGAGGATCAATAATTAGAATCACAAATGATCTGTCAGCTTCCACATTGAAGGATCGAAGGGCCTGGAACTAGATATTCCAGAAGGCAAAGGAACTTGGATTACAACCAAGAATAATCTATCCAGCTAGAATGAGCATTCTCCTCCAGGGAAGAAGATGGTCATTCAGTGATATAGGTGAATTTTCTAAAGAAAAGAGCAGATCTGAACAAAAAATTCGACCTCCAAACACAGAACTCAAGAGAAGCATAAAAAGGTAAAAAGGAAAGGACTCTTGAGAAATTTATTTCTACTATGGGGATACTTAAAGTTTGGGGGTACAATTAACTACATATTACTTTTATAATATGAAATAGAAAACTAGAGGGGGAAAGGTTATCATACTGAGGAAAAGGAGGAAAAGGTGGTAAAATGAGATTTTTAAAAAAGGAGGTAAAACAAGATAATATATCATGAAGAGGCAAAGAAAACCTAATATAATTGAGAGAAAGAAGGGAGGGAGATGAGCATTGTGTAAATATTACTCTCATCAGTTTGGGCTCCAAACGTGTATATCAGACATTTGATTTCACAGAGAAACTTGTCTGTTGCTTGAGGGAAGTGAGAGGGAAAGGACGAAAAGAAAGGGATAAAATAATAGAAGGGAAAATAGAAAGAAGAATCAGGGGAAAGGAGTAAAAAATGGGGGAGGGGATCTAAAGGGTGGAGAATTGTTTGGGGGAAGGAGGAAGGGAGAAAGGGGAAAGGAAAGGGGAAAACATAACTTGGGTAAATAAGATGGTAGGAAATAAAGAATTAGTTATTTTAACTATGAATGTGAATGGGATGAACTCTCCCATAAAGCAGAAGTGGATATCAGACTGCATTAAAAACCAGAATCCCACAATATGTTGTCTACAAGAAACACATCTAAAATATAGTGACACATATAGGATGAAGGTAAAAGGCTAGAGCAGAACCTATTATGCTTCAGGTGAACCAAAAAAAAAAAAAAAAGCAAGAGTAGCAACCCTTTTCTCAGATCAAGTAAAAGCCAAGACATCTAATCAAAAGAGATAAGGAAGGAAACTATATTTTATTCAAGGGTACCATAGATAATATAGCAATATCTATACTAAATATATATGCACCAAGTGCAATAGCACACAATTCCTAGGGGAGAAATTAAGAGAGATGCAAGAAGAAATAGACAGCCAAACGTTACTAGTGGGGATCTCAACCTTTCTCTCTCAGAATTAGATAAATCAAACCACAAAATAAACAGGAAAGAAACTAGGGAGATAAACCAATTGTTAGAAAAGTTAGATATGATAGATCTATGTAGAAAGTTGAATGGAGACAGTAGGGAGTTTA
>JAJPUD010016779.1:0-33055 GCA_023553655.1 Myrmecobius fasciatus
TTATCATGAATTTCTTAAATTTTAACTTGTTCATTTATATATATATACATATAAGTGTGTATACATAACTGTATATATCTGCACACATATATCTGTATCTGTCTTGTTACAGGCATTGAGGAAAGCTTTTTTTTTAATCTGGATAATGACAACATGTTCATAATAACAGAACTTCAAATTTAGAAACTATACTAAAGATGTCACCATTCATTCATTCAATGCATGAATCACCTTTCCATGCCTCCAACTTAACATTTCTGTTTCAGTCTCTTCATGTCTTCACAATTACTATTTACCAAAAAACTTAAAAAGCACTGGGCCTAGTAAACTAATTTACTAACATGGAAATCTAGGACAAACCTTTTTCCTGGGTTGACCTAAGAACTAGACAAGAGGACACAATGAAAGAATTGGCTTTTAACTGTCAATAAATTTTTCTGAGATTTTCTGGCATTAGCATTAACCAAATCTAGAGAGTTAGAATCTTGTACTTGACCAATCAAAATTATCTAATTATGTGTATGTATATGAATGCATTTATTATGGATGGATGTATACACATATAAAATATATATGTACATATATAATTTTTTGTATAAAAATAGACTGGTTCCTGAATATGTTTTACATATGAGAATAAAAATGGGAAAAGAGAGGAAGAAAAAAGAATTAACATATGCTAAGAGAAGACTTCTTATTTTCAGGGCAAAATAATTAGCAAGAGACCTTCATCTTTGTAGAAAATTTCTGGAATGCAGAGAATGGACAGATAATAGAAAATGCTTGCATTTCATATCAAGTAACTGAAATTTGCAAGTATATTTTGGAACATAGAGTAATTTTTTTTGGGGGGGAGGATTTGTTTATTATTTATATAGGGAAGTTAGGTGGCATGTTGAGCCTTATATTCATTCGTGAGTCAGATAAAGCAAACAGTTGAGCAGTAACTATATATATATATATGTATATATATGCACATATATATATACATATATAGTTATTTATACTATTAGACACTTAAACATTCATTAAGTACTTGTACTTATGTATACTCATACACATGTACATACATATACATTTAAGCAATTAAAGATCAAAACTGCACTAAGTTATTTTAGAACACCTTGTGTATACTGCATTTAATAAAACACTATATGCACATAAAAGGCAGCTAGAAGGCTCAGTGGATATAATGTTGGGCCCAGAGTAAGCAAGATCTGAGTTCAAATTCAGCCTCAGCATTGGCTAGCTGTGTGACTATGAACAAATCATTAAACCTCACTTTGCCTAATTCACTGGACAAAAATATGGCAAACTATTCTAGCAGTTTTATTATAATAAGTCTCCTGAACACTTTATTTGCACCTCTTTTGTGTCTCTATGTTTGGAATAAATGTTTCTCTTTTTGCTTTCATTTTTTTGTCTTGAAAAGGTAAAGGTGAATTCAAATGTCCTTAGAAACTTTCTTAGTAACAGGACTGCTCCACCCCTGTCCCAGACCTCAAATATTTTATTTTGAAATATTTTCATATAATTTCCATATCATTGTTCTTAGAGTTATCTCTATGACTTGTGCTACTGACATGCACTCTGCTTCATCAGGGTAAAGTGTATCTTATCTAAATTTTATCTCATTCCTAGGAACTAATCCAATGTTATAAACATGGCACAACCTTAATTGATGCTCTTAGAATAAATGGATGAAAAAACAAGTACTGACTTTGTGATCTTAATTCAGACTGGCAGGCACAAAACATATATGAAAGAAAAAGGGGGAAAAAGTATGTGGAAAAATCATATGGAAAAACTGATAGAGAGTTTATGATATAAGAATACATCATACTTTTAAAATCCACAGTTATCAGGATTCTTAAGTCTATTGTAATAAACATCATTTAAGTAGTACATTTTAAAATATTTAAATGCAAAGAAATAGAAATATAATACAATATTATTAATAATTTATATTTTGAAAAAAAAAACAGAAGAACTAGAAGGAAGAAGAGACCATTGAGCAACAGAGGCTTTTATATACATAACATTGGGCCATATTTGTCAATACAAATTTAAAAGTCTATTATAAAGAAAATTATGAGATGTTTCCAGTTTTAGGGCCTTGAAATCAATCATTAGAAGTTTGACTTATTTAAACATTCAAATACAGAAATTGTATTGCTATGAAAAGTGGAAGATAAAGATTCAAAAACTTATTCCCCATGTTAGAGCTACAGTTGCTTGAAAGGTCAAAGAATTTTTGCAAGGAATTTGCAACTATTTATATCTCCTTATGCAAATACACAAATAAATAAATACAACTTTTCTGGAGTGAATAAATCATATATGGTATAATTTTTTGTACTACTAATCTCCAAATGTATGTAGCTGCTGTTAAGATCAATGAAATGAGAATCCAAAATCATTTGGATTAATTAAATCATTACTAGATTAATAGTAAAATAATACTATATGTTCTTTGTCAATAAATATCAATAATACAATCACAGTTATATAGAATTTTTTGGCCATTTTTAAAGGGGTATTCCTGACAGGGAAGAAGGTGGAGGCAGAGAAAGGTGTTGAGAATTTAAAGAATTAGGTACATTCAGCTTGTAGACAAGATGATTTAGGGGAACATGATCAGTGTCTTCTATCTTCAAGGTGGTTAAGTACAAGAGGTTCATCTCACTCTGACTTCAAAAGACAAAAAAAGTGATTAAAAAGTTATAGAGAAAAAATGGGATTAAATGGTATTTCCTAAAAATTAGATTTGTCCCCAAATGGAATATGTACTATCTTAAGCAGTAGTAAATTTATTGCAGGATTTTAAGTGGATTCTTAAATCTCTACCTATGAGGGATATGGTCAGAGAAATGTTTGACGTGGTACACATTATACCACCAATGTTGCTTTCAGCTTTTAAAATTGAATCTAATTCAAAAACTCTACAATGACTCGGCTAGAGTTTGGTGCCAGCAGAATACTATGTAAAATTACTTTTTAAAAAAACTCATTAGTCTCCAACTCTCTAAGAAAATCAAGAATGCATTCTTATTACAATCATTTTGGGCAGCTAGGTGGCAGAGTGAATAGAGCCCCAACTCTGAAGTCAGGAGGACCTTAGTTCAAATATGGCCTCATACACTTAATACTTCTGGTCTGTGTGTCCCTGAGCAAATCACTTAACCCCAATTGCCTCAGAAAAACAAAACAAAACAAAACAAAACAAAACAAAACAAAAAAAACATTTCAATTCAGCAAGAATGTAAGTGCTTACTATGTGATAGTCATTGTGTTAAGAAGTAGAGATATAGGGACAGCTAGGTGGCTCACTTGATAGAGCACCTGCCCTGAAGTCAGGAAGACCTAAGTTCAAATCTGGTCTCAGACACTTAATATTCCCTAGTTGTGTGACTCTGGGCAAGTCACTTAACCTCAATTGCTTCAGAAAAAAGCAAAAAAAAAAGAATAAAAAGAATAAAAGAAGTAGAGATATAAAGAAAAGCAAAACCAGCAAAAAATCCTCAAGCTGTTTATGATTCAATATTGGAAGTCAATATATACTCTAGTCTGTTTGAACAAGATATATACAGGACAAACTCATATGAACCAACAAGGGAGGTACTGATATTAAGGGGGGGATATGTGAAATAAAGCAGAAATTCCATTGTTAAATAACCTTAAGGAAACTCATAGATTGTGATTCTTACATATGGAATGTTATTCCTAGTAGTGACAGTGTATTTTTGTAACAATAATTTGGAATTCTGACCAGAATTTTCTGGCAATGTTTATCTAGAAAGGCCTTTTGAAAAGGGGACCAGTGATGGTCCTGGCTGATGTTCTCTGGATTTTTGTCTAAAGGAACCTCTGGCTCTGGGGTCGTTTTTTTGCCTTGATAAAAGCTGTCTATGGTGAGAGCTATCTTTTGCTTCTTCATTTTTTTAGACAGCGTGTATATTTCTTTAAGGTTTGGAAAAACCTCGGCTAAAGCTCTTTTGCCCTGGGGCACTTCGGGGAATTAACTTAAGATGCTGGGCTGGTGGGGGCTAGGACTGAGTCTGAATTACTCCTTAAACAAGCCAAGTCTGCCAGAACACCTGCCCCCAATCTGGGCAGAGTGTCCCGAGTGCCTCAGATAAACTCCAGGTGTTTGGAATTTGGAGTTTGGAGTTCGGAATTTCTTCCAAGATGAGCTGAGCTGAGTCCCACCCTCACTTCTGGCCTGCACAGTTGTCTATTTATCTCTCTGTCCAAGTCCGACTAACCTGATATGAAGTTATCCAGAGAGCTGTGCCCAAATATTTCTGAGTTCGTTGACTTGAAGATCAGTTCAGAGGCTTATTTTATTGTTGATTTGAGAGAAGATCGGAGGAGAGGCAGAAAGTCACCTTTTCACTCTGCCATCTTGGCTCCGCCCCTCTGGCAATGTTTATCTAGTAAGAGGCAATTGAATTTGTTATATTTTATAGAAATAGATTATGCATTATTAAGATAACTAATAATCATGAATTATCATTGCTATTATTAATATTTACACTTTTTTATTTTTATATTGTTTTAAAACCTTATTAATTGAAGGACTTTAATGCCAGACTTCAACTTCTTTACATAGTCATATTGTATGAATCAATAATGATTTAGGAAATATTATGTTTTCCAATGGCTACTTATTTGATTCCTAGATTCTTGTTATTTTTAATATTAACTTATTTCTATAATATGTCTGTCACTTATTGTTCATTAGAGAAATATCTCATAGCAGTTAAGGTTAAGTATAATTCTTCCCCCCATACCTTGTAGATAATGCATATTTTTAAAACTGAAAGGAGACTGTGTTGATAAGCATTGGAGGGAAAAAGTGATTATATATTTCTAGGAAATTAATCAATCAATCAGAACAGCCTACATCAGGAAATCAATAAATCAATCAGCAGAACTGCCCCTGGGGAAATTAAAGCCACTGTCCCTCCTTAGCCTTGAACAGACCTCAAGCCTTAAACAAATGAATAAAAAAACCCAAAAAGAACTCTCACTATAGGCAACTTTTATGGAGAGAGAGAAGAGCAGACCTCCCTCAAATCCTGAGGTTCCTGAGAGTAAAGCAACTCCAGAAAAAGCCCCCAAAAGAGACATAAACTGGACCCCATGTCACAAGGCCTTCTTCAAAGATTGCATACAGGATCTTAAAAGAGAGTTAGAAGAAATATGGGGAAATGAAATGAGATCATTACAAAAAAAATGGAAAAAGAATGCAATGAAAAAAATTTAATTGGCCAATGCAAAAAGAGTTAAAAACAGTTACTGAAGAAAATAATACAATAATAATTAGAATGGAAAAAATGGAAGTGACTGACTCAAAAAAGAATTCAAGAATCATCAAATAAAAACAAAAAAAGAAAAAAATAGAAGAAAATATGAAATATCTCCTAGGAAAAACAACTAATCTGGAAAATAGATCTAGGAAAGACATTCTAAGGGACATAGAGCTTCCTGAAAGCCATGATGAAAAAAATAGACTAGACATCAACTTACAGGAAACCATAAAGTAAAACTGCCCTGATATTTTAGAATCAGAAGGTAAAATAGCCATCAAAAGAATCCAGCAATCACCTCCTGAAAGAAACTCCAAAATTAAATCCCCAAGGAATATTGTGGCTAAATTTCAGCACTATCATATCAAAAAAAGATACTGCAAGCATCCAGAAAGAGACAATTTAAATACTGAGGAGCCACAATTAGGATCACCCAGGACCTAGAAGCTTCCACCTTAAAGGATCAAAGGGCCTGGAATCTGATATTCTGAAAGGAAAAGGAACTGGGATTACAACCAAGAATAAACTATCCAGATAAAATGAGCATTATCTTTCAGGAAAGAAGATGAAAATTCAATGACATAGGTGAATTTCACCTATTTCTAATGGAAAGACCAGAGCTGAACAAAAAATGTGATCTCCAAACACAGAACTAAAGAGAAACATAAAAATGTAAAAATAAATAAATAAATAAATAAATTAATTAAAAAAAAACTCTTGAGAACTATATTTTCTGTTATAGATATACTTAGAGAGAATGAGGGTAAAAGTTGATTTTATTATGATAATATGAAAAAGAAATTAGAGGTAGAAAAAGGATTACACTGAAAGAAGAGAAAAAAGGAGGTAAAATAAGGGAAATAACACCAACGGAAGAGGCAAAGAAAACATACTATAATTGAGGGAAAGAAGAGAGGGGGATGAGCATTGTGTTAATCTTAATCTCACGAGATTTGGCTCTGAGAGAATAACAGACATATTTGGTATCAAAAAGAAACTTGTCTCACCTTATAAGGAAATAGGAGGAAAAGGGGGAAAAGAAAGGGAAAGACAAATAGAAGGGAAAACAGAAGAATTAGGGGAAAGGTGTAAAAAGGGGGTGGGGCTCTAAAGGGGAAGGACTGATTGAGGGAGGTGGTCATCAAAAGTAAAATACTGAGGAGGGAAAGGGGATAGAAAAGAGAAAAGGATAACCTATGGTAAATAAGATGGCAGGAAATACAGATAGTTATTTTAACTGTGAATGTGAATGGAATTAACTCTTCCATAAAGTGGAAGCAGATAGCATATTGGATTAAAACTCAGAATCCAACAATAGGTTGTTTACAAGAAACAGATTTAAAGCATAATGATACATACAGGGTGAAGGTAAAGGGCTGGAATAGGATCTATTATGCTTCCGGTGAATAAGAAAAAAAAAAATCAGGGGTAGCAACCCTGATCTCAGATCAAGTAAAAACAAAGATAGAACTAATTAAAAGAGACAAGGAAGGAAACTATATCTTACTAAAGTGTACCATAGATAATGAAGCAATATCAATACTAAACATATATTCACCAAATAGGATAGCATGGACATTCCTAGAGGAAAAGTTCAGAGAGATGCAAGAAGAAATAGAAAGAAAAAGTATAATAGTGGGGGATCTCAACCTTGCTCTCTCAGAACTAGATAAATCAAACGACAAAATTAATGAGAAAGAAGTTAAGGAGGTAAACAAAATGTTAAAAAAGTTAGGTATGAGAGATATTTGGAGGAAATTAAATGGGGACAGAAAGGAATTTCCTTTTTCCTCAGTGGTTCATGGAACTTATACAAAAATTGATCATGTGTTAGGACATAAAAACTTCAAAATCAAATGTAGAAAGGCAGAAATAGTAAATGCATATTTTCCAGATCATGATCAAATAAAAATCACATGCAATATAAGGCCAGGAGAAAATAGACCAAAAAGCAATTGGAAACTAAATAATCTCATCCTAAAGAACGAATGGGTGAAACAGTAAATTACAGACACAATTACAAATTTCATCCAAGAGAATGACAATAATGAGACAACATACCAAAATTTATGAGATACAGCCAAAATGGTAATAAGGGGAAATTTTATATCTCTAGATGCTTACTTGCATAAAACAGAAAAAGAGAAAATCAAGGAATTGGGCTTTCAATTAAAAAAACTAAAAAAAGAACAAATTGAAACCCCCCAATCAAATACCAAACTTGAAATCCTAAAAATAAAAGAAGAGATTAATAAAATTGAAAGTAAAAAAATTGAATTAATAAATAAAACTAAAAGTTGGTTTTATGAAAAAACCAACAAAATAGATAAACCTCTAGTTAATTTGATTAGAAAAAGAAAAGAGGAAAATCAAATTATTACTCTCTAAAATGAAAAGGGAGAACTTTCCACCAATGAAGAGAAAATTAGAACAATAATTAGGAGTTACTTTGCCCAAATTTATGCCAATAAATTTGATAACCAAATGTAATGGAGGAATATGTACAAAAATATAGATTGCCCAGATTAACAGAAGAGGAAATAAATTACTTAAATAGTCCCATTTTAGAAAAAGGAATAGAACAAGTCATTAATCAACTCCCTAAGAAAAAATCTCCAGGGCCAGATGAATTTACATGTGAATTCTACCAAACATTCAAAGAACAATTAATTCCAATACTATATAAACTATATGAAAAAAATGGCGAAAGAAGGTATACTACCAAATTACTTCTATGATACCGATATGGTGTTGATAGCTAAACCAGGTAGGGTGAAAACAGAGAAAGAAACCTATAGACCAATTTCCCTAATGAATATTGATGCAAAAATTTTAAATAAGGTATTAGCAATGAGATTACAGAAAGTCATCCCTAGGATAGTACACTATGACCAAGGAGGATATATACCAGGAATTCAGGGCTGGTTCAATATTAGGAAAACTAACAGCATAATCAATTATATTAATAACCAAACTAAAAAAAAAACATACGATTATTTCAATAAAATCCAACAGCCATTCCTATTAAAAACACTAGAGAGTATAGGAATAAATGGGCTTTTCCTTAAAATGATTAGTAGTGTCTGCTTAAAACCATCAGCAAGCATCATATGTAATGAAGACAAACTAGAACCATTCCCAATAAGATCAGGAGTGAAACAAGGCTGCCCACTGTCACCATTACTATTTAGTATTGTATTAGAAATGTTAGCTTTGGCAGTAAGAGAAGAAAAAGAGATAAAAGGAATTAGAGTAGGTAATGAAACCAAATTATCACTCTTTGCAGATGACATGATGGTATACTTAGAGAATCCTAGAGACTCAACTAAAAAACTGCTAGAAACAATTCACAACTTTAGCAAAGTTGCAGGATTCAAAATAAATCCACATAAATCATCAGCATTTTTATATATTACCAACAAAGTTCAGCAGCAAGAGATACCAAAAGAAATTCCATTCAAAGTAACGGATGATAGTATAAAATATTTGGGAATCTATATGCCAAAAAAGTCAAAAACTATACTAACTAAACTACAAAACACTTTCCACACAAATAAAGTCAGATCTGGTCAATTGGAAAAACATTAAATGCTCATGGGTAGGCCGAGAGAATATAATAAAAATGACAATACTACCCAAACTAATTTACTTATTTAATGCCATACCATTCAAACTCTCAAGAAATTATTTTACAGATCTAGAAAAAATAGTAGCAAAATTCATTTGGAAGAACAAAAGATCAAGAATTTTGAAGGAATTAATGAAAAAAAAAAGGTTGATGAAGATGGCCTTGCTGTACCAGATCTAAAACTATATTATAAAGCAGCGTTCATCAAAACCATTTGGTACTGGCTGAGAAATAGAGCAGTCAATCAGTGGAATAGGATAGGATATCAGGACAATCTAGGCAATAACTTGAGCAATTTAGTGTTTGATAAACCCAAAGACCCCGACTTTTGGGATAAGTGCTCACTATTTGGCAAAAACTGCTGGGAAAATTGGAAACAAGTGTGGAAGAAGCTAGGGCTTGACCCACACCTAACATTACATACCAAGACAAGATCTAAATGGGTTCATGATCTAGATATAAAGAGTGATATTGTAAGCAAATTAGAGGAACATGGGATAGTTTATCTCTCAGACCTGTGGAGATGGAATAAATTTATGTCCAAAGAAGATTTGGAAGTCTTAATTGAACATCAGATAGATAATTTTGACTATATTATGTTAAAAAGTTTTTGTACAAACAAAACTAATATAGACAAGATTAGGAGGGAAGCATCAAATTGGGAAATCATCTTTACATTTAAAGGTTCTGATAAAGGCCTCATTTCTAAAATATATAGAGAATTGTCTCATAAGAATTCAAGCAATTCTCCAATAAATAAATGGTCAAGGGATATGAACAGACAATTTTAAGATGATGAAATTAAAACCATTTCTAGTCATATGAAAAGGTGCTCCAAAGCATTATTGATCAGAGAAATGCAAATTAAGACAACTCTGAGGTCCACTACACACCTGTCAGATTGGTTAAAATGACAGGAAAAGATAATGATGAATGTTGGAGGGGATGTGGGAAAACTGGGACATTGATACATTGTTGGTGGAACTGTGAATGGATCCAACCATTGTGGAGAGCAATTTGGAGCTATGCTCAAAAAGTTATCAAACTGTGCATACTCTTTGACCCAGCATTGTTTCTATCGGGCTTATATCCCAAAGAGATCTTAAAGGAAGGAAAGGGACCCACATGTGCAAGAATATTTGTAGCAGCCCTTTTTGTATTGACTAGAACCTGGAAACTGAATGGATGTCCATCAATTGGAGAGTGGCTGAATAAATTATGTTACATGCATGCTATGGAATATTATTGTTCTGTAAGAAATGACCAGCAGGACGATTTCAGAGAGGCCTGGAGAGACTTGCATGAACTGATGCTGAGTGAAAGGAGCAGAACCAGGAGATCATTATACTCAGCAACAACAATATTATATGATGATCAGTTCTGATGAACATGGCTCTCTCCAACAGTGAAATATTTCAAACCAGTTCCAATTGTTCAGTGAAGAAAGCCATTTACACCCAAAGAGAGGGATATGAAATGTAGACCAAAACATAACATTTTCATGCTATCAATGTTTGTTTGCATTGGGTTTCCTTTCTCAGATAGTTTTTGTTCATGTAGATAATGATTGTTCTTGCACAGTAAGATAAGTATGGAAATAAGTATACATATATTAGACTTGTCAAGTATTTTAATATAATTAACATGTAGTGGACTTCCTGACTTCTAGGGGAGGGGAGGGGACGAGGGGGGAAAATTTGTAATGGAAAGCTTTGTAAGGGTCAATGTTGAAGTACTACAAATACATAAGTTATGCAAATAAAAAGCTTTAATTAAAAAAAATAGGGAATGAAGGACTCCTACCAAATTCCTTTTATGACACAGACATGGTACTGGTACCTAAACCAGGTAAAATGAAAATAGAGAAAGAAAATTATAGACCAAACTCCCTAATGATTATTGATGCAAAAATCTTAAATGAAGTATTATCAGAGAGATTACAGAAAATCACCCCCAGGATAATACACCATGACCAAGTAGGATTTATACCAGGAATGCAAGGCTGGTTCAATATTAGGAAAACTATTAATATAATTGACTATATCAATAACCAAATTAACAAAAAAAAATATGCTTATCTCAATACATACAGAAAAAGCATTTGATAAAATCCAATATCCATTCCTATTAAAAAAAAACAAACTAGAGAGTGTAGGAATAAATGGACTTTTCCCTAAAATAGTCGGTAGTATCTAATTAAAATCATCAGCTAGCATCATATGTAATGGTGATAAATTAGAACCATTCCCAATAAGATCAGGGGTGAAACAAGATTACCCTCTGTCACCATTACTATTCAATATGATATTAGAAATGCTAAGACAAGAAAAAGAGATTAAAGGAATCAGAATTGGTCTTTAGGAAATCAAATTATCATTTTTTGCAGATGATATAATGGTCTACTTAGAGAACCTCGAGAATCAACTAAAAAACTATTAGAAATAATCCATAACTTTAGCAAAGTTGCAGGATACAAAATAAATACACAAATCATCAGCATTTTTATACATATACATATATACATATATACATATATATAAGAATTCACTATTTGACAAAAAGTGCTGGGAAAATTAGAAATTAGTATGGAAGAAACTAGGCATTGACCCACACCTAACACCACATACCAAGATAAAGTCTAAATGGATTCATGATTTAGACATAAAGAATGATATTATAAACAAATTAGAACAATGTAGGATGGTTTACCTCTCATACCTGTGGAGGAGGAAGGAATTTGTAACCAAAGAAGGACTAGAGATCATTATTAATCACAAAATAGATAATTTTGACTATATCAAGTAAAAAAGTTTTTGCACAAACAAAACAAATGCAGACAACATTAGAAGGGAAGCAATAAACTGGGAAAACATTTTTTACATTCAAAGGTTCAGACAAAGGCCTCATTTCTAAAATATATAGAGAATTGACTCATATTTATAAGAATTCAAGCCATTCTCCAATTGATAAATGGTCAAAGGATATGAGCAGATAATTTTCAGATGAAGAAATTGAAACTATTTCTAGTCATATGAAAAGATGCTCCAAATTACTGTTGATCAGAGAAATGCAAATTAAGACAACTCTGAGATACCACTACACACCTGTCAGATTGGCTAAGATGACAGGAAAAGGTAATGACAAATGTTGGAGGGGATGTGGGAAAACTGGGACACTGATACATTGTTGGTGGAACTGTGAATGGATCTGGAGAGCAATTTGGAACTATACTCAAAAAGTTAACAAACAGTGCATACCCTTTGATCCAACAGTGTTTCTACTGGGCCTATATCCCAAAGAGATCTTAAAGGACGGAAAGGGACCCACATATACAAAAATGTTTGTGGCAGCCTTTTTTTGGGTGGCAGGAAACTGGGAACTGAGTGGATGCCCATCAATTGGAGAATGGCTGAATAAATTATGGTATATGAATGTTAATGGAATATTATTGTTCTGTAAGAAACGAGAAACAAGATGATTTCAGAGAGGCCTGAAGAGACCTACGTGAACTGATGCTAAGTGAAATGACCAGAACCAGGAGATCATTATACACAGCAACAAGACTATAAGATGATTAATTCTGATGGACATGGTTCTCTTCAACAATGAAGTGATTCAATCCAGTTCCTATTGTTCAGCAATGAAGAAAATCATATACATCCAGAAAGAGGCCTGTAAGAACTGAGTGTGGACCACAACATAGCATTTTAATGCTTTCTGTGAATGTTTGCTTGCAGTTTGTTTTCCTTCTTATGTTGTTTTTTTTTTCTCTTTCTAGATCTGATTTTTCTTGTGCAACAAGATATATGTATAGATATGTATACACATATTGGGTTTATCATGTATTTTGACATATTTAACATGTATTAGACTACTTCACATCTAGGGAAAAGGTGGGGGGAAGAAGGGAAAATTTGGAACAGAAAATTTTGCAAAGGTCAATGTAGAAAAATTACTCATATGTTCTGTAAATAAAAAGTTACTGCCCAGTGAAAATTATTACTGTGACAAGAAAGATCAAAATACACATTCAGAAGATGTTAACAAAGTCAAAGCTATATCCAAGTCTCCAAGAAAAATAAGAATTGGACTCAGGCCATGGAATAGCTCAAAAGTTATTTTGAAAATCAGATAGATAGAGAAAAAATATGGGAAAGGAATTGAGAGTGAAAATATAAAAAGCTAATGGGAAAAGAATGTCTTAAAAATTGAAGTTGGTCAATTGGGAAAGGAGATGCAAAAGTTTACTGAAGAAAAATATTCCTTAAAAATTAGAATTGATGATATGGATGCTAATGACATTATGAGAAATCAAAGATACAACAAAGCAAAACCAAAAAAAGAAAGAAAAAATGAATGAATGAAAGAAAGGAAAAAACATGAAATATCTCATTGGAAAAAAAAACTGACCTGGATAAATTAAAAATTATTGGTGTATTTGAAAGTTATGATCAAACATCATCTTTCAGGAAATTATCAAGGAAAACTGCCCTGATATTCTAGAACCAGGCATAAAATACAAACTGAAAAAAATGCACAATCACTTATTGGTGCATATTATATCCCAAAATGAAAACTCCCCAGAATATTATAGTCAAGTCCCAGAAGTCCTAGGTCAAGTTGAAAATAATGCAAGTATCCAGAAAGAAAAAAATTTGAAATATAATGCAGCAGCAGTCGGGACAACACAAGATTTAGCAGCTTCTACATTAAAGTTTCTACATAAAGCCTTGGAATATGATATTCCAGAGAGCGTTGGAGCTAAAATTACAACCAAATATCATCTACTCAGCAAAACTGAGTATAATCCTTCAGAGGAAAAGGGAGTCATTCAACAAAATAGAAGATTTTCAAACATTTGTGATGAAAAGAACAGAGCTGACTGGAAAATTTGATTTTCAAATACAAGACTCTGGAAAAGTACAATGAATTCATTATCAGGAAATCAGGGAAAGTTACATCATAAAGGATTGAATAAGGATGATCTGTTTACATTCCTATATAGGAGAATGATACTTGTAACTCATTAGAACTTTCTCATTATTATGGTAGTTAAAGGATGCATATATAGACAGAGGGCACAGGTATGAGTTGAATATGAAGGGATAATATCTTTTGCCTCAGCTGAAGCATAATTCTGCTCTAGCCTTTTAATTTTATTCTGTATGTGTCTCTGTTTCAAATGGGTTTCTTATAAACAACATACTGTAGGATTCAGTTTTTTAACCCATTCTGCTATTTGCTTCCATTTTAGAGGAGAGTTTATTCCATTCATATTCACAGTTAAAACTATCAGGTCTGCATTTCCTTCCATCCTATTTTCTCTTTCTTTTGTTCTCTCCACTCTGTCCCTCCTTAGTATTGTTTTTAACCTACCCCACATTCCACCTCCCAATGTTTTATCATCCCTGCCCCCTTCTCTTGTCTTTTCTTTGGATGTTTCTGCCTTTCCTTCTATCCAGCCATTCCCTTTTCTTTCTCTTTTCTCCTCTTTCTTTTTATAGAGTAAGATAAATTTCTATAGCCAACTGAATGATTAATTTATTCCCTCTTTGAGCCAAAACTGATGAGATTAAGCTTCAGACAATGCTCATTCCTCCCTCACCCCCACCCTCTTTTCCTGTATTGTAATAGGTCTTTTGTGCCTCTTCATGTAATCTAATTTGTCCCATTAACCTCTTCTTTCTTCTCTTTTTTTTTTCTCATGAGAGTCACAACCATATCCTCCATCCATGTCATGCCCATCCTCTGTCTGCCTCAATAACAGATATAGTTCTCAAGAATTACAAATATCATTTTCCCATCTAAGGATATAAACAGTTCAACCTTTAAATAATACATATTTTCCTACACTTATTTCTCTATTTTTCTCTTAAGTCCTTTGTTTGAAGATCATATTTTCCTTTCAGTTTTGTCTTTTTCAAGTAGAAATTATTGAAAGTCTCTTACTTCATTGAAGACCCATCTCCTCCATCGAAAGATGATATGCTCAGTCTAGCTGGATAGTTAATTACTGGTTATAACTCCATGTCCTTTGCCTTCTGGAATATGGTGTTCTAGGTCCTCTGATTCTTTATTGTAAATGCTGCCAGGTCCTGGGTAATATTGACCATTGCTCCTTGGTATTTGAATTGCTTTTGTCTGGAAGCTTGCAGTATTTTTTTTTTCCCTTGAGATCATAGTTCTGGAGTTTTGCAACAATGTT
Organism: Myrmecobius fasciatus; assembly: GCA_023553655.1. Taxonomy (NCBI): domain Eukaryota; kingdom Metazoa; phylum Chordata; class Mammalia; order Dasyuromorphia; family Myrmecobiidae; genus Myrmecobius; species Myrmecobius fasciatus. Next base: position 15,146 of record JAJPUD010016779.1, read on the forward strand.
CCTTGAGATTTTCCTTTTGGGATCTCTTCCCAGAGGTGATCATTGGATTCTTTTAATGACCATTTCCTCCTCTATGTCTAGTATATCAGGGAAGTTTTCCTTGATGATGTCTTGAAGAATGTTATCTAGGCTCTTTTTTTGGTCATGGACTTCAGGTAGACCAACACATTTTAAACTGTTTCTCCTTCATTTATTTTCCAGATCATTTGTTTTTCCAATGAGATATTTTTTTATTTTCCTTTATTTTTGCATCCTTTTTAGTTTGTTTGACTGATTATTGATGTCTCACAGAGTCATTAGCTTCCACTTGCCCTGTTCTAGGTTTTATTGTGTGATTTTCTTCAGTTAGCTTTTGTATCTATTTTTCTCTTTGATTAATTCTACATTTCAAGTTGTTTTCTTCAGTGAATTTTTTTTTTTTGCATTTGGCCTATTGTGTTTTTTAAAGAATTGATTTCTCCTGTGGTTTTTTTTTTTTACATTTGGTCATTTGTATTTTTTAAGGAATTGCCCTACTTTTCTAAAATGTTGTCTCTTTCTTGCATACCTCTCATTTCTTTTCCCATTTTTTTCTTCTACCTCTCTTATCTGCCTTTTATGTCTGAGTTTGTTTTTTGGTCTTTCCTGTCACCATAGTAGCTTTCTACGGTCAAGGTTCTTTTCTTCTTGTTGCTCATTTTCTTTCCTTTTCTTTTGATATTTCCTCTTTTTTTTTTTTACTTTTGTTGTTGAGCTCTGCTCCTTGGTGCAAACTTGGTGCACTGTCCCAGGTTTCTTGTGTAGCTCTGAACCTTGGCTTTGGGCACAGGGACCTCTTGTATTTGGTAATTAGCTCACAGTAGGGGATATCTTTACTTGCTTTTTCCAGGAAACAGCCTGGTTTTTGCAGAATTTACCTTCTGAGCTGGTACTGATGGCTGCCCCACCGGTCTGCTTTACTACTCAGTCACAACAAAGGGTCTTAATTGATGATTTGCTATGTTTAAGAATCTCTCAAAGTCTTTCATGAACTTCATCAGAGCTGGGCTGAACCCTCCTTTTACCCCAGAGAGACTGACCTTACTTTAAGTCCTTTCAATCTATAATGAGCTGGAGAGTGGTTTCATTTTGTCAGATTCTGTTCAGAAGCTTGGTTTCATGTGGTTTTTGAGAGAAATACAGGATAATATATTTCCATTAATACTGCTTCATTATCTATGGTACCCTTCAGTAAAATATAGTTTCCTTATCTCTTTTAATTAGATCTATTTTTACTTTTACTTGATCTCAAATAAGGATTGCTACCCCTCCTTTTTTTTTCACCTGAAGCATAAAAGATTCTGCTCCAGCACTTTACCTTGATTCTGTATGTAAGGATAATATATTTCTAACAAATTATGGAATTAAGGGGTGAGAGAGGAATGTACTAGAAGAAAGGGAAACAGAAAAGTAGAATGGTGCAAATTATGTCATAAAAAGAGGCTGGAAAAAGCTTTTACAATGAAGGTGAAGAAGAGGAGGAGAGGGGAAAACGAATAAACCTTACTCTCATCAAAATTGACTCGAAGAGGAAATAATATATACACTAAATAGGGGTATAGAAATTTATCTTACTCATCAGAAAAACAGTAGGATAATACAATATGGGAAGGGGGAAAGGTGATAAAAGAGAGGATATATTGGAAGAGGGAGTGGTCAGTGCCAAATCACTTTTGAGGAGGGACAGGATGAGAAAGAGAAAAATGAGAAGAAATACAGTTAACAATAGTAATCATAACAATTTTTTTTCGAAGCATTTCTCTGATAAGATCTCATTTCTCAAACACAGAGGAACAGAGTTAAATTTATATAAAAAATGAAAGACATTATAATTTTTATAAATGATCAAAAGATATGATCTGTGCCCAAAGGGCTATAAATTCATGCATTTCCTTTGACCTAACAACACCATTATTGGGCATGAATACAAAAAGAGATTTAAAAAAAGGAAAATGACCTATATGTACAAATAATATAAATAGCAGGTCTGTTCTTACTGTAAAACAGAATTGGAAATTGAGGAGATACCCATCACTTGAGGAATCACTCAATAAATCATATATATATATTTTTTTTGATGGAATATTATTGTTCTATGGGAAATGATGAGCAGGATGCTCCCAGAAAAAAACAAAACAAAACCTGGAAAGTCCTCCATGAACTCAAGGAAAATGAAATATATCATATACAATGAAATAGCAATGTTCTGGGATGACCAGCTGTGAATGACTTTGTTATTCTCAGTAGTATAATTTTCCACAACTACTCTGAAAGACTTATGATGAAAAATCCTATCCGTACCCAGAGAAGGAACCAATTATGTCTGAATACAGATTGAAGCATTCTTTCTTTCCCTATCTCTTTCTTTTTAACTTAATTTTTCTTGAGGATTTCTATTTTCATTAGGGTAGGAGATCTATGTTTTCTTACACAACTTGACTTTTATGGAAATGTTCTACATAATTTAACATATGGTTTCTTAATTGTGGATGGGGATAAAGGAAAGTACATAGAACTTAAAAATGTTAACACCAAATGTAAACTGGGAAAAATATAAAAGAGAGAGGGAGAGGGAGATAAGGAAAGAAGGATGGAAGAAAGGAAAAAAAAAGAAAGAAAGAAAATACTAGCTAAATAATGTTATAACTCTCACAATATGAAATCACAGAACCTCCAATAAAGACTTTGGATATACTGTTTTAACTGGGAATTATATAGGAGGCATAATAAGAGCCTGAAAAAAGTTGTGTTCTTCCCTAAAGGAGGAGGCTTATTAATCATAACACTCTCCAGTAGACAGTAAAGGTAATAAAAATTATTTTTAACATACCAACTAGAATAAAGAAAAGACACCAGAAGGGAACAGCTGAGATGCAATACTTGGTTGAATACAGTTTAAGAATAATGACTTATGGGAAGTAATTCCATCACTGAAAAATACAATGTAATAAAATGATAAAAATGGGAGCTTTCCAGCATTATAGTAGTAAGTTGCTCCTTCATACTTCAGAATGTTTTCTTAGTATGTACATCCTTGTCCTGGCTACAGATTTATTACATATGATGTCCCACAATGATTTTTCATTCATTCTCAGTCTTCCAATTAAAGAGTGTGTGTATATATGTATGAGTGGTAGAGTGAGCTGAAGGTTTGGGAAATGTTCTGTTATGATATGGCTAATTAAAATGCTTTTTAAAAAAATATATGTTCTTTTGTTGCCTGGGAAAGATAAATTCATAGGCATAAGCTCATGTGCTTTTTGTTATAAGTATAATAATCTAATAGCTATAATCTCACATAAGTAACTGGGAAAACAGTGTGAGGGTATTTGCATGTGTCCTGATTACTATAGTTAAATTGCTATTTATATGTGGTTTTAAAAATGTGTTTATTAATCTTAACAAAGAACCCCATTATTCTTGTATCTTTGCTGCAAAAGTAGAAGGGGATCACACAGGTCTGTGGGCACTTAATTTTTAAAAAAAATTGATTATCATGAAAAAAAACAATGTTAGTCTGGTTATGAGATTCTAGTAATTTGGCTATATTGATTCTAAGAAAGCAGTAGCAGCATGGTAATAATTATTCTATAAAAAATATTCAATATGATTATCTCATAAGTCCAATAATTAAAGGAGAATGGAGGAGATGACTATTACAAGGCTATAAATAGGAGGGGAATTCCATTGTTTTGTGAGATTTGAGAAACTTCATTATTTAACTTTATCAAATATTATTAGTGCTGCATACCTCTATAGAAAGGTTTATCATATGGCTTGTAAAGGAGTCTGATCAAATGGATATCAAAATTCCGTGAAGGGTGGAATTTACTCTGCCTTTTGCTAATTGTAGAAAACTTTTTATTTAAATCCCATAGCCATTCAAAATTTCCAATTTTCCTATTTTAAATTCAATTATGTTAATTTGTATTGATATATTTCCTTTTTAAATTAGAATTTGAAGAAATAGAAATTATTCCAGGATATACTTATCTATATTTCCTAAGTGATTAAGTCCAATTTCATTAAACATAAATACCACAGGTTACGCTATATACATACAAACACACACAAAAAACTTCTAAAATTTTATGGCAATAACTTTCTTCAATTATCATGGAGAGAGGCTGTATGTGTGTGTGTGTGTGTGTGTTTGTGTGTGTTTGTTTTAACATACAACTTCGTTTGTCTAAAGAATTCAGTTTGGAAACTTTCTTTCTCAACATATATTAGAAAATTGTTGAGGGGGGAGGAGAGACAATGAGATTTGCTCATAGTAGTGGCTAAAATTAATCAGAGGTAGAACTTAAATTACAGTCTTCAAGATTCCAAAGCTGACTCTGTAGCTACTCATTTTTTCTTTTTAATTTCTATATTTTCAGGAAATAGATTAATTTATTTCTTCACCTCCTCTCACCTAGCATTCAGAAGAATTACCTGAAAACCAGTCATCTTTGATTCTTTTTTGCAACTCACCTCATTACTAAATATGATTTATCTTTTCCACAAAAATACTGTTCAATTATATTCCTTCCTCTTTGTTTTCATTACTATTCCCTCCTCTTTGTTTTCATTACTACCATATTACTCCCTTATCATCTAATACTTATAGTTATCATTTCACATTTAGATTTATCAATTACTAATTGAACTCCTTGTCCAAAGTCTTTCCAATTATCCTACATATACTGAAAAGTTATCTTTCCATACTATAGTACTTTGAATGCCACATCCTACTCTTCAAAACCTTCATAGTTATGATCAGCCTTATAGACAACCTTCTCCCTTTGTACCCCTAATTTGTTTCATTTTATTACTGTCTTCAGACTATGTTAGCATTCCCCTCCCCTCATTATTTCTCTCAGTCTGAGTCTTTCTTCTATTGATTCCTGTTCATTCTTTAGTGTCCAACTCCTTTACCATTACTCTGAAACCTAGCTAAATTATCCCAAGCCCTCATAATCACTCCTTTGGAGTTTGAACTGATTGCTCCTCACATTCTGTTTCTCTAATTCTTAGGCTGTCTTATTCCTCTAGATCTTAACCCCTTAAGCCCTTAACAGCTATTGTGCTGAAGGTGCTGGGTCTGAGGTGACCATGGTAAAATATCTGTTTTTTTAATCATTCCACAGACTAATTAGATTCCCAAAACATTGACATCTATAACACCACCAAGTTCCTAAAAGGGAGGGGGGATGTTTTCACTTTTCTTTGAATCTCCTAGGCTTGACTCATTGTAAGAACTTAATAAATGCTTGTTAATTGATTTATTATTCTCCTCTAATTGTTCTGTGGACATTATACTTGTTTTTATAAATACATTGCAAACTCTTGAGAACAAGGATTGTGTCTTAAACTGTTCTTATGACCCCTACAAATTCTGGGTATAAATCTCTACTGACATTAAATTCTGTAATTAAAAACTGAAACATTCTTATTGACCATTAACAATCTAAAAATATTCAACCATATTTTAGCCACATAGTTATGATTAACAAGATTAATATGCTAGTTTTCATTTAGGAAGATGGTTCTATACTCCTAACTGTATTGTGAGTCACCCAGAGTTCATTTGGCATAGTATAAAGAAAATGAAGCTAAAAATGCTATACTATTTCACTTAGCAGTTATGCATTTTTTTTATCTAAAAGCATTACAAAATGAGTTTATATTACCAAACTATGTTCTTCAAGTCATTTTTCTAGTAATGGTTGATAGATATACAGTGATCCTGAACATGTCTAAATCTCCTGTTTCTCTAAACTCCCTCTTTCTGCCACTTTCATTAACTCCTTTTCTTTCCCTAATGTTCTTAAGATGACCTTAAAATTCTTTCATCTTTTATTTATCCTCACTCTGTTTCTGATTTCATCTACTCTCATACCTTTTTATTTTTTATCTTGATGCAAATGAATCTCAGATTTATACATCCATAATGAACGACTATCCTGGGCTCAAGATCTATTCATTTGTAGAACAACCATTCATTAAGTACTTATATCTGCAAAACATTGTGTGAGGAGAGGGGAAGAGGGAAGAATTCATTCTTTGATATAATTAATAGCTGGGAGGGGAAGTTGGATGGCAAAGTAGATAGAGCATTGACTCTGGAGTTGGGAGGACCTGCTATCAAATCTGACCTCAGACTCTTAACACTTCCTATATATATGACCCTGGTTAAGTCACTTAAAGCCAATTGTCTTGTCCCACCCCCCAAAAAATAGCTGGTCCTGCTGGTAGCACTCTGTAATTCCTGCTTCTGGGGCTATTTAAGATAGGTGGATTAGTGAATTTTGCAAGTTCTGAGCTATGGTTAAGACTGCTATCAATTAAGCTATCATACTAAGTCTTCTTTCAATATGGTGAGCCCTGAGTGGCACTAAAATGCTCAAAGAGGGGAAAACTAACCCAGCTCTCTAACAAAATAGGTCAAAACTTCCATATCACTCAGTTCTAAGTTGGTAATAGTACTAACACTGTGCTTTTCAAGGACCCCTCTGAATTCCCTTCTGCACTATTTTTTTTTGTATTTAAAAATAGTATTGATGTTCTTATTTATTTTTCAGAAGTATTACTATTACTCCTTGCTTCCCTCTACAATTCCATTCTCACTTGAAATAATTGCCCTCCATAATAATTAAACAAGAGTATTAAGAAAAAGATCTGTTGGCTGCCCTCCTCTTAAATATAAATACCACCTTTACCAATGTGCTGTATGTGGACCACTACATTAATTTGAATGTATTCTTCCATATTTACTCAATGGGCTAAGGGCTGTTGGCCTCCTTGCTATCTGATTTTAGGGCATTTCCATCCTGCATTTTCATACACTTGGAAAACAAGATAAATCAGCCAAAATATTACATTAACTCCATCAGGCAGCAGCTTTCTTTGAAAACTATAGGCTTTAATTATTATGTACTTATTAAGAAAAATGAGTTGTGCAGAAGTTCCGTTTCACATACAAAATTAAAAACAAACACAACCTCTAATTTGTGTATGGGAATATCAATTTTATTTGATTTTATTAAATTCAGGATAAATAATTTAAATATTCTGTGTTTTTTACAATATCTAGCTTGGCTAATGGATGTGGGCAATTTTCACCTTTGTTCTGCATTTTTTGCTTAAAACTTCTTTGTTCAAATTTGCAAGCTTTAAGGAAATCTATGATCCTTTTAAAAACTGTATCCTGAAAATCCAAATTTGATTTAATGCATATCTTCTTAATTATTTCCCAAATCAAATTCTTAAAAAAAAGTCTCCAATTTAATAACCACAGTGTTGAAAACACTTCTGATTTTTCACTTGGATATATACATCTTTATCAAAGATGTATCCTATCCACAGGATGTTCCTTCTACTAAATAGCTTGCCCCTACATCAATCACTAGAAGCAAGTAATGATCACCAGATTTGACTAGTCTTGGAAGACTCAGAATCATAACATAATAATATTTCCCAAGCAAAACAGCATGCTGTACTATCAACATCAGGTAAACAAATGACCTCAGATCCTTTTAGTGGGTACTCATTAACAAGCACAAGTTGTTTATTCTGCTGTAGGCTATATATTCAATGGTGTCTCCCCTAGTGGCACCTGTAGATCCATGCTTCTTCCTATTTGGATCCTATTTTTTCCATGTATGGGAAAGAGCCTCAAATCTCGTACTTAGTTCCACATGTTCAGTGGTCTTTCTTAGTTCTCTTTTTTATTTGGGTTACATTGTTAGACCCTTTGGTTACCTGAACAAATTAGGAAAGAAACTCCACTCCTTTTCACATTATATTTCTCTTTGTTCCTTCATCATTTAAATGCTTATTGATTTTTAAAAATCCATTTCCCCATCTCTCTCATAACTTGGAGAAGACAGAGATATTCCTTCTTACTTCCTAATATTCTCCACTATAGACTGGAAATTAACCTGTAATTTGTATACATATAGATTTTCTTTGTTATGAGAACAAGTACAAATGCAATAAATGATTTATTTGCTAGAAAATTCCTTCAGTCCTTAATTTAAGGAAGCAGATTTTCAGTCCCCTGTTTCTCTGCCAATCTTATTGGAAGCTCTTGTGCTGAACTGACTTCTTGCCTCACTATTCCTCATTTTGTACTGGTGGCTGTTACAGGATTTTTAAAAGAAATGTCTCAATATCAGCTACATTTCAAAAACAATCAGAAGCTTCTTGTGAAACCTAAAACAATAAAGCTCTTAGTTGTCATTTGAAGGAGAGTCTCAAGTGGAAATCCAATTGGTAGCAACTTTATACCTCTTCCTACTTGCATCCTGCTGCTGATACATTTCAGATACACCGTATCTGTCAATTGCTACTTCTTTGGTACTGCACTTTCTTATTTTAAAAACCAAAGATACACTGCATAACAATTTATTTTTTCATTTATCTATTTATTTTAACCATCTTCAATTCTATCTTTATATACTTTTTATATACTGTTTATATAGTTTCCTTATCTCATATATATGTATATATATGTATATATATATACACATAAAATATACATATAGATATATATTTTAAGATATAAAAATGTATATTGTGATGAAGTTTAAGTAACAAGTAAAGTGAATAACTGTTGTCCCTGTGAAACTGTACTATACCCTTTTATTAACTTAATTATTTTTAATTATTATAACATATATTGAAAGAAACTTAAATTTGTTTTCTCCCCCACTTCTTCAGTTGAAAAATATAGACTATAGACAGCCATATATTAAAGTAAGCTACAGAGATTATTTATAAAACAACCTATTTACATAGGTAAATATTTACACAATATTTAGCCATCTAAAGTTAATAAAATATAAGGAACATATAATTATTAACTATACTATAATTGAATTTAGTTATAATATAACTAAAAGTTATATTTGTTTGACTTAAGGAAATTGCTTCTAAAATGATTATTATTTAATTTATTGCATTTAATAAAAGAAATTAGAGAGAGCATAATTTGCTGTATTTTGAGGCTACATTGGACATAGAGACCATTATTCCAAATCAAGGGGTAAAACAATCTCTATTTCTGATTACACTTCTTTTATACATAATTTGTAATTTGTCACCAATAGATTTCCTGCAAAATTATCTTTTGAAATATTCCTTACTTTGTGCTAGACTGAAGGTTCAATGTAAACTTAAAAAAATAAAAAAGAAATGAACATGCTATAAGACTAAGTCCTGTCAACCTTTCACCAAAACTCATCATTAGTTTCAACTAAATTGAAATTCTCTTGTGTTCACAAACTTCCATCTAGCTAGTTCACTCTTTATTTAATCCAATAAAAGAAGCCTAACTCCAGCAGTTTCCATAATTTGTTTGAAAAGGACTTTGCATAATAAGTGAAAAGGTTTATTACTTGTATTTCATTCAGTAGCTGCAGTGTTCAACTTAAATAATGCAATTAAAGGTGAGAAGAGAGTAATTTTCTGCAAACTCTCTCTGGTGACTTTCTCAATAGGAGTCTTAAACCTTTAAAAGCCTTCACAGTAGCAATCCCAGCATTTATTACTCACATGTTTTCAAGGCAGCATTCTTTTATTTTAGTAATCATTACTACTTAGGGCTAGCTCTTCTTGACATTTATCAAAGCCTTCTTAGTACTCTAATAAAGGTAGAAGTAATCCTAACATTAAAAATACTTTGAAGATAATACATATATATGATATTTACACCTCAAACTTATACTCAGTAAATATTTATATAGACTCAAGGTTGTGTTTAGATAGAATTCTAACTCAGAATATGGAAAAAATTAAGTTCACATCCTGTTTTATATCTTTATCGGCTGTGAGATAATTCAGATCACCTTTATTAGATTCAGTTTATCTCTAAATCAAAAGGATGAAAGACCATGGTATGTGAATAGTCAAATTCTAAAGTATCACCATCAGAATTAGTATAGAAATACATATATACACATCATAATGGAAACTAGATATAAAATTATAAGAATACCAGTGTAAACACACATATGTGTGTATATAAAATAGAAATGTGATTTTTATTTTAGTGAAACTTGAATATTTTTCAAATGGAAAGTCAATGATTCATTGACCCGTCCCGCGGGTCTTGAGCTAAGGGTGCCTGAGATCTCGCATCGGCCTGTGAGCCAAAAGGCTGGGGAGGCTTCAACCTGGGGATGGGCTGTGAAAGGAAAGAATGGAGACCACTCTGTGTAGGGACAGAATAGCTCGTTTATTGAGGCATAGTACAGGGTTCATATACATTGTATATCAAAGTAAACTTTCATATAACAAAGGATGTAACATCTGTTGACCATTTGTCAGGAAATTGAATAAGGGGAGGGATGTGGTGTATGTGTGACTTCCTGAAGCAGGATGCCTGCTTGACACTTTCTTGAGATAATTGATCGTATCTGGCTTCCTGGTATGCACTTTTTGGGGGCAGGGGTTTGGTGATGTTTATTAGACCTCTTGCTGGTATGCACTTTTTTTGGGGGGCAGGGGTTTGGTAGACCTCTTTGTCTCTAACAGTCTCTTTGTCTCCAACAAATCCCCCTTTTCTATTTAATATGTGAAAGCCGAATTAGGGTAAAAAGAAGGAGTCTCCTGGCCGGGGCCCATGCCGTGGAGCCGAGACATGGCCTGGATTTAAGGAGGAGTGATCCTAAGGCAAGCTTCTACCTCGTTTAGGAGGGATCGTTGATGACATTTTAGATCTCAGTTCTTCACCTTATCGGTAGTGTCTTTTGTAAAGTTCCAACAACCCTGTCCTTTCTAGGAAGGCCAGGGGTCTTGGTACTACATTGAAGATAAGGCCTTATGCTGAGTCATTGTTGTAGCTGAGATCCCTTGTCTTCTTGAGGACAGCAAGCCTGTGGGTCATAGAGATTTATTTTTCTCTCCCAACCAGTCCTGTCCTAGCTCCAGCGACAGCTCCAGCGACATGTTCCCTGGCTAGAGACTCCCATTTTTACCTTTTATACCATGGTTTTTTGAGTAGACTTTCATCAAATTTTAAAGGGCTCATGTTACTAGTAGATTCTTCAATAGAATCATTACTGTTTAGCTGTTGATAGTAAACATGCGGTTTTTTGGCAATGGTTGAGTCTATTTGTTGTTTGATATATGATGTTAGCCTGTTAAATGCCCAAGGTCCAAAAGATATCAGTAATAGAAGTCCTATGAGGGGTCCTAACAGACTAGGGAGAAGAGTGGATAACCAGGGAGAGGTAGAAAGCCAATTTTTGTACCATGACTCCTGTTTTTCCCTTTCCTTTTTGCATTTTTCTAGACTGTCTCTTACTTTTTGTAAACTGTTCTCTACTAGTCCCAATTTGTCAGAGTAAAAACAGCATTCTTCCCTAAGGGCGGTGCATAATCCCCCTTGTTGTAAAAACAATAGATCAAGACCTCTTCTATTCTGTAGAACTACTTCTGCTAGAGGCGACGGAGTCCTTGAGGTGTTGAAGCCCTGTCTGTAACTCTAAAATATCCTTATCTATAGCTGCACTAAGTTGATGAAATTGGTTAGTTGATTGTACAAGGGATGCAATACCTGTTCCAGTACCTATAGCTCCTAAGCCTAAAAGCGTCATGAGGGTTAATGCTGTGATAGGTTCCCTTTTTTCCCTATAAGTGGGGTTATTGTATTTGTCCATAAATCTAAGGAAGTCGTCGGGGGGGGGGGATGAATGGTAACATGAGGGAGAAGGGTAACAGTAATACAGTAATCTTGCATGTCTAGGAATTTGTCATTGATAATGAAGGTGGTGAGTCCCGAAGAGCAGGCTAGGTAAAATCCCTCGGAAACGGATGTATAGCCTGAATGGGGAGTGATGGTTACAGTGGAATTACAATGAGGCGATAGGGTAAGGGGGAGGTAACCAGAATTGCCCATAAGACAAGTACCTGAGCCGGAGAGTTTGGTGATAGTGATACCTTGAGTATTATCTGGAGCCCATCTTAGGGAGGAAGTATCGTTAGTAGGGGAGATCGTCGCAATTTGAGCTATTCCTTCATAGAAGGGTGGATTAGAAGAGTAACAAACCCAGCATTCTTCTAGGAAGGAAATATTCAAATGGTGAATAGCTTGAACAGTAGCGTTGATCAGAGAAAGTATGGTAGTAGAGGGAGAAGCGGGGCCAGAGGGAATGGTAGGATGCGGGGGAGGGAAAAGTAGGGGATCAATAGGGGAGGGGGTGGCAGGGTGCATAGGAGGGGAAGGAGAAGGAGAGAGGGGATAAGGGGAAGGCGGAAAGGGCAGGGGAAACGGCGTGAGGGGTTTTACAGGCTTGGGTGGTAACAATTGTGAATTAGGTCCAATACCTATGGAGGACTTTGATGTTAGAGGGTTCATATAAAGTTTGATGGTGAATGTAAGTCCATTGTGATAATAAGGTTGATATAATCTGAGTCCCCAAATGAGACCCGGCTCCCAAATTTGTTTGTGTCGTTTGTCTTCCTCAGTGAAAGAGATTTTTAGTGGATGGCACCAGGAATTGCATTTTGGGTCCAGAGGATAATTGAAGATCTGACAGCCATGAGGGTTGTGAGGAAGACTGCTGGTTTTTGCTGTGTGGCTGTAATTGGCCACAACCTTAATGTAATCCCATGAGGAGGAAGGGGACCAGTAAGTATCTCCCGTGGTTTCGCAGCCCCATGAGGCGCAATAGAAGTCGTTAGGGCCGCCACACTTATATGTTAGACTTTTGTCCCTATGTTTAGTACCGGGACAGACATAGAAGGAGAACGTTTTTGTGACTGATCTTACATTAGGGGTCATGCATCCCCATGCTCCGGCGCCTCCAGGGGCAGTCATTGGGGGTGCGTTTCCATGATAATCTTGGATATCCCATCCTGCAGATCCTTTTGCAAGTTGACAGAGGTCAGGGTAGAGGTCAGGCCAGGGGATGGAGTGTTGTATATAGGACGAACTCCACACTGTGTCCCCCCAGGAGTTCATAACTACCCATGTGTAATTATAGATGTGGTAGGTTGGGTGGGCCGGGCATAGCAAACTCAGGAGGATAATAGCAGGGAGCATCATGATTGCGTGCATGAAACACGCAACTGGTATCAATATTGTTTAAACAGGGCAGGGGACTGGCAGTTTGTTTTGGCAGCACAGGATACTGATGATGTTTGCAAGAATCAATAAGGCAATTACGATCCCAAGGAGCACTCACTGTGTCCATGTATCTGTAAAGAGAACACATACATATTTTCTCAGGGAGATTCCCTGGGTGGGTTATTATATTTTTGTTCATTTGAGGCGTTTAAAGGTTTGACTAGTCTGTCTGGGAGCCATCTGGCATTTTGAGCTTGGGTGTCATAAATACATGCATGTCCTTTACCCCAAATGAGTACAGGATCAGGGCCATGCCATTGATTCGTGAGGGGGTCCTTCCATTTAACTTTGGCATAATCATTTGCTGTGGAAGGATGCCAGAGGCGATCAGCAGCAGATTTACCCTCATTATCTAGGGTTAAATAATTGAGCACAAAAAGTGCATGGTTCAGTAAGGTTTTGTGGTTGCCAATCCGTAAGTAAAGGGTCTCAGCGCCCGATTGTAATTTTGAAATTGTTCTTTTGAGTGTTTGGTGAGCCCTTTCCACAATACCCTGTCCTTGAGGGTTGTAAGGGATACCAGTAACATGTTTAATACCCATATGGGCACAAAATTGTTTGAAAGAGGCACTGGTGTATCCGGGACCATTGTCCGTTTTAAGAATTTTGGGTTTGGGTACAACAGCCAGTGAGGCCATGACATGGCTGATAACATGTTTAGAGGCTTCTCCTGTTTGCAGGGTAGCAAAAATAAAGCCACTAAAGGTGTCAATAGAAACGTGGATATATTTAAGCTTACCAAATGATGTGAAATGAGTCACGTCCATCTGCCAGATTTCTCCAGGAATGATACCTCGAGGATTAACACCAAGGTGGGGTTCGGGTAGATGAATTATACAACCCGGGCATTGTTTAACAATCTGTCTAGCTTGTTCTATTGTAATTTTAAATTGTTGGCGTAAAGATTGGGCATTAAGGTGGTGTAATTCATGTGCCTTAGTAGCTGCATCTACAGGGGAAATGCTCAGGGTTGAAACTAGAAAGGTTTGTTTGGTGGCGAGGTCCACTATTTCATTCCCCTTAACAAGGGGGCCGGGGAGATCAGAATGTGCTCGGATGTGGCATATAAAGAAAGGGCAATTCCTTTCTAGGATGAGTTTTTGAATTTGAGAAAACATAGGGGAGGCGTTAGTAGAGGGCCTGATGTAAGGGACGGTCTCAAGTAGTGGGATGGAATTGGCAATATAAGCACTGTCGGTGTATATATTCATTGGGCCAGAGACATTTTTGAATACCCAGAGGATGGCAGCTAATTCTACAAGTTGAGCTGATATATAAGGTGTGATGAATGAGGTGAGAACCCCATCTACTGTGATAGCCGCTTTACCTGAGGAGGATCCATCCGTGAAAATCAGGTGAGCTTGTTTGATTGGATTTGTTTTAGTTGTACGTGAGAAGGTCATAGGGGTTTCATTAAGGAATTTTATGAGTTTGTCGGGGGGGTATTGATTATCAATAATCCCTTGGTAGGAAATAGTGGCAATAGCCCAAGAGTCATTCCTCTGTTGAAGCTGAGATATTTCTACACTAGTGTATGGACAGACAATGTGGTCAGGGTCTTTCCCAAAGAGTTTAATAGACAGGGTTCTTCCTTCTTGTAATAATTCCGCCGTGATGAGCGGATAAGTGGAAAGTATTTTGCTGGGTCGCTGGACAATGGACCCAATATAGGGGTTTTTCCTGCCATAGAAGTCTGGTGGGGGAGAATTTTGTGGAAAAAATGAGAAACCATAATTTTTTCTGGGGGTTATAATATCCAATTTGTTGAGTGGAGATAGCATGATTAACCCTTTTTATAACCTCTTCACCTTCCTTAGAGAGGGTACGTGGCGAGGTGGGATCAGAGTCTCCTTTCAGAATATCAAATAGAGGCTTCAAGTCTCCTGTTGTTAATTTTAAATATGGGCGTAGCCAATTTATATCTCCTAACAATTTTTGGAAATCATTCAAGGTATGGAGATGTGATGTACGTATCTCTGTTTTTTGAGTCACTACATGATTAAGGTGTAATTCAAAGCCTAAGAAGAATTGTGGGGGTGTGGTTTGGACCTTATCTGGGGAAATACGGAATCCTCTATTTTGTAATGCTGTTATCAGCTGATTAATAATTCTAGTTAAACCATTATTAGAAGGGCCTGCTATGAGGATATCATCCATGTAATGGATGATATAAAGATGAGGATAGCGTAGGCGAAAAGGGTCAATAGTCTGAGCTACATATTTTTGACAGAGGGTGGGACTATTAGTCATCCCTTGAGGAAGAACTTTCCATTGGAAACGGGGTGAAGGGCCTATGCAGTTAGTAACAGGTATAGTAAAGGCAAATCTTTTAGAGTCTTCAGGATGAAGTGGGATAGAAAAAAAGCAATCTTTTAGATCTATCACTATTCTGGAAAAATCAGCAGGAATAGCTATGGGGGTAGGTAAGCCTGGCTGTAGAGCTCCCATGGGGATCATGGTTTTGTTTACTGCCCTTAGATCATGCAGTAGTCTCCATGATCCTGATTTCTTTTTTATTACAAAAATAGGTGTGTTCCATGGAGAATTGGAGTACTCTATGTGTCCAGCATCTAGTTGTTGTTTAATTAAGGTTGTTGCAGCCTCCAATTTTTCTTTTGGTAGGGGCCACTGGTCAATCCAGACGGGAGTATCAGATTTCCATGTAATTTTATCCGCCTGTGGCCCTTAGAAAAAATGTCCCTGATTCTGGTAACCAAGACCAGCGCGATTGGGATTGGGCTGTAGCTGAACAGGTTGAGTGATGCCTTGATTGTTCCTTCCTAGTCCTTGTCGAGGGAGGAATCCCTGATTTAACATTTGTTCTGTGATAATTGAGTTAGGGCTACACATGATGGTACCCATTTGAGAGAGAATGTCTCTCCCCCATAAATTAACAGGGAGATTAGGGACGATGAAGGGGCGGACTGTTCCTTTATTTCCTTCAGAATCTTCCCAGCTAAGTATTTGAGAGGATTCCATGACATTATTAGACTGTCCTATACCTTGCAGGTGAGTCATGGAGGGCTGTGAGGGCCAAGTGGATGGCCAATGATTGGCAGAGATGACTGTAGCATCAGCCCCTGAGTCAATCAGCCCGGAAAAGGTCTTGCCTTGCAGTTTAAGCTTCAGAATGGGCCTGTCTGAGGTTATAGTTCTGACCCAATATGCATTTGAGGATCCCGGTACGGAGTTTCCTCTTTTACGCTCGTGGGCAGGGTAAGAGGTGTGTAGTGGGAGTGGTATGGCTTGTGCTAGCCTTTGATGGGGTTGGATCTCTACAGGGTTGTGAGTGGCTGAGGCTACAATTTTGATTTCCCCCTCATAATCATTGTCAACCAGAGTGGTGTGTATTCTAAGTCCTTGTAGGGTGGGCGAGGCACGACCTATGATAAGAAAGAAAGTCGAGGGAGGGGGAGGGCCGTAAGTGCCGGTGGCGAGGATTTGTGGGCCATCCTCTGGTTTTAATATTGTGGGGGCGGTGGCACACAAGTCCACCCCTGCACTGCCTGGTGTGGCCCTGTGGAGTAGTTGGTAAACTGATTCCCCGTGGCTGCCAAGGCAGGTCCTTGAGGGGTCCGGGGCGGACCCCGTCGGCCGTTTCCCTGGGGTGGGGGGCGTATTGGTTTCCCATTTACATCATGAGTGGAGCGACAGGCATTGCTCCAATGGTATCCTTTCCTGCATCTAGGGCAAAGGGAGGCCGGAGCTGGCCGCGGGCCGTTGGAGGATTGATTAAGGGCATGGTTATTGTTTGAAAAGTTATTTATCAGTTGATTTAAGGGACACTGCCTAGCAAAATGTCCTTCATTGTTACACCTAAAGCATGACTTGGGGTTCCTATTCTGTTGTAGGGCAGCCCCGATGGCCAGAAGACCTTCCTTATTAGCTTTAGCTAGTTTATCTGTGGCTGGGTCTATGTCTCTGCATATTTTAATCATTTCATTGAGAGATTTATCTCTCCATTGACCCCTAAGCGCATCACGGCAGGCTTCATTTGCGTTTTCATATGCTAATCTTTTAACTAAATGATTTTCAGCAGCCTCTGTACCTTGTGTTCTTTCTGCTGTTTCCAACAATCTACTTATAAATTCTGAATAATCTTCATTATTTTTCTGAAGCACCTTGCTTAAAGGGGCGAGGGCCGAGCCTGAAGTAGGGAGTGCTCGCCATGCACCTATGGCTGCCTCTGAGGTTTGTGCCAGCAGGCCATAGGGAAGCGTTTTTTGTTTGGCTTCTGTCACATAAGAGCCTTGACCTGTAAGTTTATCTAAGGTCCATTGTCGGGTCTCTTTATTAGTAGACTGTCTATTCTTTTTCTCAGTTGCCGCACATCTATCGAAAAAGTCTGTTTTCCAGGTTAAAAATTGTGCTCTGGAGAGTGCGGCTTGCACTACTCTAATCCATTCCCCAGGCATTAAATAACCTCCTTGTCCTATTGCTTCTAATGCTGATATAGTAAAAGGAGCGTTGGGTCCATATTTTTTAACAGCTGTGTGGAGGTCTTTAATATTTTTAAATTTTGCTCTGGGAGTTTCTCGAATGGGTGTTTCATTTTCTGTTGCGTTTTCATCACTATCAGAGCCTTCACTATCAGATTCTTGTGCCGAACCTTTATTAGGAGGATTGTTATTAGTTGAATTTGAGTTTTGGGCTAAGCCTGATTCGTTCACCCCTGATTCATTCTCCTCTTCGTCTGAAGACGAAGCAGAATCTGGAATATCCTCCCCCTTGCTTTGGGATCTGGTCTTGGGTCTAGGTCTTTCAATTACAGGAAA
>JAJPUD010016780.1:0-33055 GCA_023553655.1 Myrmecobius fasciatus
AAAAAAAGAAATGACCAGCAGGATGATTTCAGAGAGGCCTGGAGAGACTTGCATGAATTAATACCAAGTAAAATAAGCAGAACCAGGAGATCATTGTACATGGCAACAAGAGTATTATATGCTGATCAGTTCTGATGAACATGGCTCTTTTCAACAATGAGATAATTCAGACCATTTCCAATAATCTTGTGATGAAGAAAACCATCTACACCCAGAGAGAGGACTGTGGGAACTGAGTGTGGACCACAACATGGCACTTTCACTCTTTTTCTTGTTGTTTGCTTGCATTTGATTTTTTCTCATTTTTTACCTTTTTTGATCTGATTTTTCTTGTGCAGCAAGATAATTGTATAAATATGCATGCCTATATTAGATTTATATATATATGTATATATATACACATGTGTATATATATGTGTATATATATATGTGTGTGTGTATATATATATATATAAAATATATATATAACCCTATATTGGATACTTGCCATCTAGGAGAGGGGGTGGAGAAAAGGGAAGAAAAATTGGGACACAAGACTTTTCAAGGGTTAATGTTGAAAAGTCATCCTTGCATATGTTTTGAAAATATTTTACCACTGGGCCAGTTTTGTTTTTTAACATGTTATTTTCCTCAGTAATTTTTTTTGGTCTCTTTTACCAAATTGTTGACGTTCATTTAATGATTGTCTCATATCACAGTCATTTCTTTCCCCAATTTTTCCTGTGCCTATTTTATGTGATTTTGAAAAGCTTTTCTGAGCCCTTCCGGGAATTCTTGTTGCACTTGTTTCAATCCTCACTTATGAGGCTTTGCTTATAGTTGTTTTGTCTTCATTGTGTTCCTTTGAGTTTGTATCTTGATCTTCCTTGTCACAGTAGTAACTTTTTATGGTCAGGTTCTCTTTTGTTGTTGTTGTTTTTCCAACCTATATCTTGAGTTTTATCTTTATATTAAAGTTTAGCTGTACTTCTAGGATGGTTTGGACACTCTTCCAGGTTTTTCACGCTGCTGCTTTCAAAGTCAGTTCTGGGTGTCTGTAAGTTTTCACTGTTTCCAAGTAGGCATGATCTAAGCAGAAGTATTGTCAGTGCTCACCTGACCTGAACTTTGTTCTCTACCCAGAAAGGATCTTTGCTCCCATATAGCAACATGTGCTTGAATTGCTTGTAGTTCTAGAATTGAGCACTCTTGTGGTTTTCTGCCTTAAAACTATGACCATATCCCCTTACCTGCCCTTGTCTATCCCATTTTAACTGTGACCTAGAACTGCATCTAGGAAATGCAACAGGGTTCTCAACCCAGCTCCAGAAAAAAATATGCCCTATAATCTCTTTCTTATCAATGATCTGAACCTCTTACTGTCTGGGGGCTGAGAGTTTCCAAAGCTGCTGTTACTGTTGCAGCTGCCTTAAAGACCTTCCTTGTACTGCTGACTATGTCATTGCTGCTCTCAATGCCTGATGAGACAAACCTTTCTTGACAAACTCCTAAGTTTTCTTGTTTTTTTTTTATTTTAAATTTTAAAAAAAAATTTTCAATTGTAATTTTACTTATTTAAGATTTTTCCCCAGTTACATTTTTTTTATTTTAGTTTATTTTCCTAAGTTGTCTTGAGCTGTACAATTATTTCACCTTTATCTTTTTCTGCCACTCCAGAATTAGATTTCATGCATTATTTAAAGTTGTTTGGAGGAGAATTCAGATAAGTCCCTACATTCTAATGGGGGCAACGACAAATAAATGACGGCATAGATGAGTGATATAGAGAATAAATAGAAAGTAGTTTGAGGAAAGAAAGCACCTGCAACTGGGAGGGAACAGTATAGATGAAATTTGAACTGAGTCTGAAGGAACCCCAGGAATCAAAGATGTGAAGGAGATGAGAAGAAAACTCCAGACATGAGGTTTAGTTGGTGCAAAGGCATAGGGGCCAAAGACTCATCTAGAAATCCCTTGAGGATCGGGACCAGGGATTTTCATCATTGCTCAAGAATGATACTTAGGGTATAAAGATGCCAGAGGTCCAGACAATCAATGAGTAAGGGGCTAATCATGCACTTAAACAAGCTAACAGAAGCACTAGTAATTAGATCTTGAAATTGAGACACTACTTTCTCAGCTTTTTCTTGGTGTAAGAACCTAGCTTCAGAATGGCCAACCAAAATTCTTTAAGAGTGGAATGTGCCATGGAAGCCACATTTAGGAAAAAGTCCAAGCCTGAAAACTTAAGATCTTTTGGAGAACAGGCTGATCAATTAATCAAGAATCTATCATTATATTTACAAAGAATCTAGCACATATTATCAAATCAGATCTTTGCAACAACTGGTTCAATAAGTAGTGTAGGTATTATACCTATTTTACAGATGAGAAAAAAAGTTCCAAAAGTTTGTGTCTTAAGGTTCTAGGAAATTCTGTATTAGCTTGCATGACTACTATACTGTAATTTTAATACATATTGAGCTTGTAGTCCACTAAAATTCCTAGGTTTCTTTCAGACTATTGCTCTCCAGCCATGTTTCCCCTGAAGTGTAAGGTTTCCTATCTTAGGAGACTTTTTTTAAAAGTCTCAATCAACTTGTCTCAATATTCTATATTGTCCAGATCTTTTTAAAACCTGATATATTAGCTCTCACTTATAGGTTTGTGTTGTATGCAAATTTAATAAGTGAGTCATCTGTTACTTTAAATGTTACAGATCAAAGTCTTAAATAGCACACATCTCCTGAGGTCCTAGACTAGAGACATTCTTACCTGCCTGAAGTCATTCAGTTAGTAATTAAGTGCCCTAATTAGGATTTGTACCCAGGTCTTTTGACTTCAATTCTTTCTTTCAAGTATGCATGACATTTGATAGGCCATTCTCTAGCCCCAATCTCTTGCCTGAGTTTTAGTACCATATTATCATCTGTCTATTGGGCATTTCAAACTAGATGCTTCAGAGATATTTCAGACTCACAATGTCCAAACAGAACTCATAATCTTTTCCTCTTAAATCCATCCCTCTTCTAAAGTTACATTTCTGTGGAAGCTACACCATTCTACCAGCCTTCCAGGGTCATAATTTCTGTATTATTCTAAATTCCTCACTCTCTCTGCCTCCACACACACATATCATATATATTGCAAAATCTTGTTGTTTCTAACTCGAGAACATCTCTTGCCCACACTATAGTTCTGTATCCTTAGTCTCTGACCTAGATTATTGCAATAACCTCCTAATCATTATCCCTAATCCAAACCTTTTCCTGTTTCATCCATTCATCATCTATACTGCTACCAAATTTAATATCAGTAATATCAATAGATATTATTGAATAGATATTCAATGAATCCTATTCAATAAATTCTAGTAGCTCACTGTCACTTCATGTAAAAAGAAATTCCATTCTCTAGCTTTTAGGGTATCTAGGTGGCTCAATGGATAGAGTGTTGGGTTTGGAGTTAGGAAAACTCATATTTCTGACTTCAGATCTGTTATCAGGAACTTACTAGTTGTATAACTCTGGGCAAGTCACTTAACTCTCAGGTTTTGCCTCAGTTTCTTTTTTTTTTTTTTTTTTGGCTGGCTCTGAAACTTTATTTATTTATTTGCACAACATATGTATGGGTAATTCTTCAACATTAACCCTTACAAAGCTTTCTGTTACAAATTTTTCCCCCATACTCCCCGCCCTTCCCCTAGATGGCAGGATATCCACTACATGTTAATTATGTTAAAATACTTGACAAATCGAAACATGAAAATGTTATGTGGTGGTCCATATTTCACATCCCTCTTTCTGGGTGAATATGGCTTTCTTCAGTGAACAATTGGAAGTGGCTTGAAACATTTCATTGTTTTTTTTACGTACGCATATTTCCACACTTATCATTGTTGTGCAAGAAAAATCGTATCTACAAGAAAGAAAAATCAGATAAAGGAAACACAATGCAAGCAAACATCAATAGAGAGCATGAAAATGTTATGTTGTGGTCCACATTTCACATCCCTCTCTGGGTGTATATGGCTTTCTTCAGTGAACAATTGGAAGTGGTTTGAAACATTTCATTGTTGAAGAGAGCCATGTCCATCAGAATTGTTCGTCATATAGTATTGTTGTTGCCGTGTATAATGATCTCCTGGTTCTGCTCATTTCACTCAGCGTCAGTTCATGCAAGTCTCTCCAGGGCTCTCTGAAATCGTCCTGCTGGTTGTTTCTTACAGAAAAATAATATTCCATAATATTCATATACCATAATTTATTCAGCCATTCTCCAACTGATGGGCATCCAATCAGTTTCCAGTTTCTAGCCACTACAAAATGGGCTGCCACAAACATTCTTGCACATGTGGGGCCCTTTCCCTCCTTTATGATTTCTTTGAGATATAAACCCAACAGAAACACTGCTGGGTCAAAGTGTATGCACAGTTTGATAACTTTTTGAGCATAGTTCCAAATTGCTCTCCAGAATGGCTAGATCTGTTCACAGTTCCACCAACAATGCATCAGTGTCCCAGCCTTCCCACATCCCCTCCAACATTCATCATTAACTTTTCCTGTCATTTTAGCCAATCTGACAGGTGTGTAGTGGTATCTCAGAGTTGTCTTAATTTGCATTTCTCTGGTCAATAGTGATTTGGAGCACCTTTTCATATGACTACAAATAGTTTTAATTTCATCCTCTGAAAATTGTCTGTTCATATCCTTTGACCATTTATCGATTGGAGAATGGCTTGAATTCTTATAAATATGAGACAATTCTCTATACATTTTACAGATGAGACCTTTATCAGAACCCTTAAATGTAAAGATGATTTCCCAATTTATTGCTTCCCTCCTAATCTTGACTGTATTGGTTTTGTTTGTACAAAAACTTTTTAACTTAATATATTCAAAGTTATCTATCTGGTTTTCAATTAAGAGTTCCAGTTCTTCTTTGGACATAAATTTATTCCATCTCCACAGAGCTGAGAGGTAAACTATACTATGTTCCTCTAATTTACTTATAATATCACTCTTTATATCCAGATCATGAACCCATTTAGATCTTATCTTGGTATGTGGTGTTAGTTATGGGTCAAGCCCTAATTTCTTCCACACTAGTTTCCAATTTTCCCAGCAGTTTTTGTCAAATAATGAGTACTTATCCCAGAAGCTGGGGTCTTTGGGTTTATCAAACACTAAATTGCTATAGTTATTGCCTGGTTTGTCCTGTGATTCTATCTTATGCCACTGATGGACTACTCTATTTCTTAGCCAGTACCAAATGGTTTTGATGACCGCTGCTTTATAATATAGTTTTAGGTGTGGTACAGCAAGTCCACCATCAGCAGCCTTTTTTTTTTCATTAATTCCCTTGAAATTCTTGACCTTTTGTTCTTCCAAATGAACTTTGCTACTATTTTTTCTAGATCTGTAAAATAATTTCTTCGGAGTTTGATTGGTATAGCATTTAATGCCATACCAATCAAACTCCGAAGAAATTATTTTAATTATTAGTAAATTAGTTTGGTAAATTATTTAGTTTTGGTAAATTATTAGTAAATTAGTTTGGGTAGTATTGTCATTTTTATTATATTTGCTCGGCCTGCCCATAAGCATTTTATGTTTTTCCAATTGACTAGGTCTGATTTTATTTGTGTGGAAAGTGTTTTGTAGTTTAGTTCATGTAGTTCCTGACTTTTCCTTGGCAGATTGATTCCCAAATATTTTATACTATCAACAGTTATTTTGAATGGAATTTCTTTTTGTATCTCTTGCTGCTGAACTTTATTGGTAATATATAAAATGCTGATGATTTATGTGAATTTATTTTGTATCCTGCCACTTTGCTAAAGTTGTGAATTGTTTCTAGTAATTTTTCAGTCGAGTTCCTAGGGTTCTCTAAATATACCATCATGTCATCTGCAAAGTCTGATAATTTGGTTTCCTCACTACCTACTCTAATTCCTTTAATCTCTTTTTCTTCTCTTACTGCCAAAGCTAACATTTCTAAGACAATATTAAATAATAATGGTGACAGTGGGTAGCCTTGTTTCACTCCTGATCTTATTGGGAATGGTTCTAGTTTGACTCCATTACATATGATGTATGCTGATGGTTTTAAGTAGATGCTACTAATCATTTTAAGGAAAAGCCCATTTATTCCTATACTCTCTAGTATTTTTAATAGGAATGGGTGTTGGATTTTATCAAAGGCTTTTTCTGCATCTATTGAGATAATCATATGTTTTTTGTTAATTTGGTTATTAATATAATTGATTATGCTAATAGTTTTCCTAATATTGAACCAGCCCTGCATTCCTGGTATAAATCCTACTTGGTCATGGTGTATTATCCTGGGGATAACTTTCTGTAACCTCATTGTTAAAATCTTATTTAAAATTTTTGCATCAATATTCATTAGGGAAATGGGTCTATAGTTTTCTTTCTCAGTTTTCTCCCTACCTGGTTTAGCTATCAGCACCATATCTGTGTCCTAGAAGGAATTTGGTAGTACACCTTCTTTCCCTATTTTTTCAAATAGTTTATATAGTATTGGGATTAATTGTTCTTTGAATGTTTGGTAGAATTCACATGTAAATCCATCTGGCCCTGGAGATTTTTTTCTTAGGGAGTTGATTAATAGTTTGTTCTATTTCTTTTTCTAAAATGGGGCTATTTAAATAATTTATTTCCTCTTCTGTTAACCTGGGCAATCTATATTTTTGTAGATATTCCTCCATTTCATTTACATTATCAGATTTATTGGCATAAAGTTGGGCAAAGAAACTCCTAATTATTACTCTAATTTCCTCTTCATTGGAGGAAAGTTCTCCCTTACCATTTTTGAGACTAGCAATTTGATTTTCCTCTTTCTTTTTTCTAATCAATTTAACTAAAAGCTTATCTATTTTGTTGTTTTTTTCATAAAACCAACTCTTAGTTTTATTTATTAATTCAATAGTTTTCTTATTTTCAATTTTATTAATCTCCCCTTTTATTTTCAGAATTTCCAATTTGGTATTTAATTGAGGGCTTTTAATTTGGTCTTTTTTCTAGTTTTTTTAATTGTAAGCCCAATTCATTGATCTTCTCTTTCTCTATTTTATGCAAGTAAGCATCTAGAGATATAAAATTGCCCCATATAACCACTTTTTGCCTCAGTTTCTCATCTATAAAATGAGCTAGAGAAGCAAATGGAAAATCACTCCAGTATCTTTGCCAAAACCCCACATGAGGTCATGAAGAACCCTACAACTGAAGAATAACAACATCTAGCTTTTAAAGCCTTTTGCCACTTGACCATTTTTCAGCCTTATTGCACATCACTTTGTCCTATCTTTTTTGATCCAGCCCAATTGTCAATCTCCCTATTCTTTTTGTGCCACACTCTGTCTCCTATCTTTGGTGTTTTTATTCTCTGAGAAAGAGTTTAAAAACCATCTTCTTTCAACATATGCATTGATATTTATAATATACTCCAACATTCCAGTTCGTTACTTCACTCTGCCATTGGATGCAAAGACATGGTCCTACTCTTTATCTCGTTATTACCCACAAATGTTCACAGACATGCTCATAAATTCTGAAATTCCTTTTCTGATAATTATCTATTGTCTTAACACCTCCTTTATGGATCTTCCCAGCTTCTCTCCCTTCTTTTTACTACACTGTTTAGATGGATTCTACATATTTATCTTGTTGCAGCTTATATTTTATCTTTTGTGTTTTATCCTCCCAGGTAGTTTATCAATTCCTTCAGGACAGGGCTTATCTTGGTTCACTGGAGTATCCCCAGAACCTGTCATAGTGATCTGAATAGAATATATATTTAATAAATAAATATTTATTGAATGGACTTGAAAGCTCTACAGACATGATACCAATGTCTGATTTAAAAGCTTTAGACATGCTTTGTTTTTTTTTTCAATCAGGTTATCACTTGTGTTCAACTTTAGTCTTTCAGCATGTATAGGTTCTTACCATTTGTCAAAATTGCTTCTTCATAAGTATTTGGAAAAGGCTCCAATCTTGGTATCATCTATTTTTGTGTGAGACACTAGTAGAGAGCTTATGATGAACCTTTCAGGACAGTGTCTCTTATATTATTGCCTAAATTTTGGATTTGCTTATTTAATATCATGAATGTCACAGCTGGAAGAGACTTTAGGAAACTCAGTGAGCATTCAAACTGCTGGACTCCTCTTTCTCTCCTCCCACTCACCTGAGGATGTAGTGATGCACTTGTTTTTTGTGCCTTCTCTTCTCTGTTTTCAACAGTGGGGGAAGATAAGATTTGTGAGTGCCTGCCTCCAGGGTCTTTGTGAGGAATAGTTTTAGAATTGTTCAGCTGAAGAGCTCAATGATTGAAATGAAGAAAGTTATTTTATTGCCATGACATTTCTTATACAGTCTTATATAGGATTGATTACCACCACCACCCACATCCACACCCACACACATACAAACAGAATCACAAATGCATTCATAGCAAGAAAAATCAGTGTTTAACCTTTCTGCAAAGAGAGGATTGATTTGAAGCAAAGAATCTCAGAGCTGAAAGAAAGCTCAGAAGTATTATAGTACAAACTTAAGTAAGAATTCCTGTTAAAACATCTTCAACAAGCAATCCTCTCCTCTTCCCTTAAGCACCTTTAATGATACAAAACTCACTAACTCACAAAACAGGTCATTCCATTGTTGTTGTTATTATTATTTATTGTCTATTAGAAAGTTCCATCTTAGAGTGGTCAAAAATCATCATCTGAATGTTAATTCTATTTATTTATTTATTTTTATTAAAAGCTTTTTATTTACAAAACATGAGTGATTTTTCTACATTGACCTTTGCAAAACTTTTTTTTGTTCCAAGCTTTTCCCCTCCTTCCCCCCACCCCCACCCCTAGATGACAGGTAATCTAATACATGCTAAATATGTTAAATTATAAGACAAAAAAATCATCATCTGAATGTTAATTCTAAACCACCAAGCTAGAGACAGAACCATAAGAACACACATATTTAGATATAGAAAAGAACTCAACTCCTTTATTTTACAGATGGGTAAACTGAGATTCATAGAAGTTGTGACTTGCTTAAGGTCAATAAGGTAGTGAGTGATAAAGAAGCAAGATTAGGCATGGGTCTTCTGACACCAGAGCCAGTCCTTTTTCTAGTGGATTTAAAATAACATCTTGGCTTCAAACCAATAATGGACCCTAAAGACTTTCTGCTATGAAGACCTAAAACTCAATCAATATCAAACCTTGCACATAGATTAAGTGTGGATGTGGCCCTACCAGATCATTATCCACTGAATGAAAGAATAGGTCCTCAACCTTTGGCTATTTATTGCTCTATACTAAAACACTAGAAAGACAAGTGCTAATGAAGGTATTTTTTGCCCTTTGTCTGCAAATGAGATCAAGATGGGATAGTTATTATTAGTTATAATAGTTATTATTAACCAACGTTATTATGGAGGGGCAGGGGGAAGGAAGAGAGATGCTTCTCAGTACAATGAACAGACATGAGGAAGTTTTTCAATATGGCTTATCCCACTCTGCATTTCTTGTTCTTCTGGTATCAATCCAGTTCTCAGCCTGTATATAAAAAGCTCAGGATAATTCTATTCCTGAGGTGCTGACAGTTCCTTCTAGGAGAAAGGGTCTGGCTGAGTTTCATAAACAAAAGTCAGAAAAGGCATAGTACCTTTTCTGTGGAAAAAAGAAAATTGAATTTGTAGTAAGGAACAAAATTTGAATCCCAGCTCTCGCATTTAAATTGTCTGATCTTAGATAAGTCACATATTCTCTCTGAGCCCCCTTTCCCTTAGCTATACTTGTTCTGTTTCTCTCTCTGGATTTTCGTGAGAAATCAAATCTATGCATGTAAGTAACCCTAAAGCCCTGCCATTTTTAATAAGGACTGAAGGGAAGGAAGAGGCCAGAAGGAAAAGTGGACTGGCCTCAGCAGGAAAATGATACCCACCTGGTGCTGTAGGTTCCCTGTGTTGCTCTCACAGAGAGACACTGAAGAATAGACAAGGCATCGGGATGTAGATTTTGTGCTCCGCTTTCAGATGCAGCAGGAACATCTTTTGGGGGAATATCTGATGGGTAGGTATGCCCCCCTCAGGTGGCACAGGTGCCCACCAGCTGTTCTCAGGCTTGGGTATTGTTGTTATTGCAGTGGAAAATGCCAGTTATGGATTTCTTGGTCTTAACCACACTCTCTCCATATCCATCTCCTTTTTCCTCACTGACCCACTTATTGGTGCCCTGGCTAAGAGATTTGGAGCTTGCCCATCTTGGATCGTAGTAGCTGTTCACACTGTATTTTGTTTGCTTGAGTCAGTTCTGACATCTCCAATGTGAACGCTCCATGTTTCTCTGCCACTTGGAGGACCAGTTGTGGTTTTGTGTCTAATTAGCTCATTGAGCTTACTGCCCCAGCTTATCTGTCCTTAATGACACTAAATTCATAAGGCAGGACTGGCTCCTGCCTGTACAAATCTTGCCAATATGCTGCCTGGCATCCAGAGTCGAGAGGTGCCAGATGTAAAGCCCATAGCTGGAATGGGGGCCTGCTTGGCTCCATCTGCCATATGCTTAGAGATTGGCTTATATCTTGTGAGCAGGCCTGCCAGCTGGCTTTTAGAGTCTAGAGGAAGAGGCTCACAGAGTGTTATAGGAGGGCTGGAAAGTGAGCTGCTCAGTAGGGAAAGAGAGTGGGTGGAAGGAGATCAGCTGTTGAGAAGGGGCCTCTTGGTTCTGGGACAGCAGTAATGAAGTTGCCAGGCCTAAGGAGAGCAGGTGGAAAGGTTAAGGTGGACGATGGGTTGAGGTGGAAAGGTTAAGGTAGGAAGATGGAGAAAATTAGGGAACCAAGATCATAAACTTGCCAGGATGTTCCTGCAGAGGGCTTAACAGATGGTGGTTTTACTCATTACTACAGCCCTCTTATAGGCAGGGCCAAATACAGAGATGGGGGCCAGGTAGCTATTATCTTTTCCCAACATCTTTTCCTATCATTTGAGGGATAAGGAGGGAAGCAGAGGGGCCAGTGAGTCACTGGTCAGATGTACGCCATTGCCTATTCCTAATCAAGACTTATTTCTTGGCTACTTTGCAACATCATAGCATTTGTCCAAAATAAAATTCAGGAATCTGTCCCTGAAGATGAAGGAGGAGAGCAGAAAAGAGAGTAGATGGCAACCACATTGGGATAAATCCTTGGAAGATGTAACCAAGAATCAACAAGTATTTATTGAGCATCAATGTACTAGGCGTTCTACTGAATCTACAAAGACAAACATTAAACAGCCCCTACCCTCAGAGAGCATATATTTCATTAAAAGTAGGAGAGGGAAACAAAATGTACACAAAAAAACTTTAAAATATATACATGTGGCAAGGTATTGAACAGGAGTACTTCCCATAAAACTGGATATATATGCTTTGGCTCCATGAAGAGGTACTCCCATTCATTCCCCTCTGGCAGAATTAATAAAAAGTTATTTCTTGGGAAGAAAACAAATAATTGAGAACATCGGGCCTCATACAGGAAGCTATCATCTAAATTACAAGAAGAAACTAAGTGTTCCAAGAGGCAGAGCCAAGGAGGGACAGATTCCAGATGTTGGGGATGGGCAAGCTGAGAGAGAGAGAGAGAGAGAGAGAGAGAGAGAGAGAGAGAGCGAGCAAGAGTGCTGGGAATAGCAAACTGGCTGATTTAGCTGGCACAGAAAATGCATGAGGGATAGTATAATAAGATACTCCATAACACTGAGATCATAGTAGTAGGTAGCAGTAGTAGGTGGTGGTAGTAGTTAGTAATATTTATATAGCACCTTAGGTTTGCAAAGTATTTCACATATATTATTTATTTAATCCTCACAACAACCCTATAGTATCAGTGTTATTATTATTATTTCCATTTTACAGAAGAGAACAGAGGCTGAGAAAGGTTAATTGACTTGTTCAGTGTCACACAACTATTAAGTGTCTAAGGCAGATCTTGATTCTAGGTTCAGTGTTCTTTCTAGTGGGCTATATTGCCTCTCAACTTAAGAAACTTGTCTTTCTGCTCTTCATAACTGTCCTAACTCAAGGTCTCTTTTGACTTTCACATGGAACAGGCTAAATAAAATGAGTAAGCTGACCCTTAATCTTTGGTTCTGATCTGTTGGGTGCTTGACGTAATTATGTTTTTATTTTGAGATGGAGTTTGCATTATCAATGGCAAAAGCAGTCTTAGACTCATGGGATTCAGAAAAGATGAGGTCAAAATTTGTATATACTAAGGTATATAAGAAACACAAAGTCTATAAAATGCTGTGTTCTATGTTCTTTCAAAAAAAGACACTGTTTATTATGTGAAGCTAGACTCATTTCAGATCTTACAAAAGAAGGAGTAAATGACAGTACTTCATTTATCTGTAGATCATTTATCTGGTAATGTCACTGTTGCAGAGATCAACAGTCAAGGGAAAAAAAGAGTTCTTAATAGTTTAAAAAAAGAAGAAGAAGAAGTTGCAGGGTTTAAGCATTTGTACTGGCTTTCCGATTTATTTTTTAGAGGATAGAAGTGTCTCTTCTTTCAATCAATGTCTCTTTTTTCCCCACCATTTTTTAGCAAATGCTTTCAAAAAGGATGGTTATATTGTAAATTTGCCAGAGAAATTCTTAAAAGTCTTAAAGCATACATATCCAAGTAACATTTATTGAAGTTTCATTTAACAATCATTAATTTAGTTCCTACAAAATGCCAGATAGTAGGCACTAGGATTACAAAAATATAAACAGTCCCTACCCTCAAGGACCTTATATTCCATAGGGATAAACAACATACACACAGGTAAATACAAATTATACAAACTCAACACAACAAGTATTAAGTTAGGGGAAAACCTTAAAAAGAATGGCTTGTAGAAGAGGTGGCACTTGAACTTATCCTAGAAAAGAACTTGGAAGTCCAAGAAATGGAAAGTGAAAATGAAGAATATTCCAAGTGGAAAGAATATCCTAAGCAAAGACTCACAGAAACAAGAGATGGAATTGTGTATGGAAAACACTAAATTGGCCAGTTTTGACTAGAACAAATATTGGGGAGTCAAATCAGTCTAGGAAAAAAAACAATTAAAGCAAGATTTTGAAGTCTTACATATCAGAGTGCTTTATATTTTATCCTAGTGGCAATAGAGAACCACTGGATCTTCTTGACTAAGGAAATGACTTGGTCAGACTTTAGGAATGTCAATTTGATATCTCTGTGGAGGATGGATTAGAGGAGAGACTGGAGGTGGGGGAGTAATGAGAAGGCCATTATAGTAATTGACATAAAAAGCGATAAAAAAAAATTCTGCAACAAATACCCTAGTGGTGGAACGGATAAGACTTGGCAATTGGTTGGATATGAGGAATGAATGACAGTGAAGAATCAAAGATGACTCCTAAATGTGAACCTCAATGATCATGGTACATAGTCCTTGACAGGAAAAGTTATAAGGAAAGTATTTGTAGAAAGATGAGTTTTATTTTGGACAAGTTGAGTTTGAGACACTTGTGGAACATCCTGGTGGATCTCATCAGAATATTGGTCATGTGGGACTGGTACTTGAGAAGAGAGAAGATTGACTATGTAAGTTTGGGAGTACTCTATATAAAGAGGATAATTGAACCATTGACAGGTGAGATCAGGGAAAGAGTGTATAGAAAAAAAAGAGAGAAGAGAACCCAGGACAGAGTTCAGTAAATTAGGAAATGTTGATCTAAATGGTCCATCAAAGGACCCTGAAAAAGAACAGTCATAGAAATAGAAGAGCAAAAAGAATAGTTTGATGAAATTTAGAGAGGAAAGAGTATATAGAAGGGAGATAACTGTCACTGAAGAGAGATGTAGAAGGATGAAAAATGAGCAAAGACCACTGGATTTGTAGATCTCTATTAACTTTGTAGAGAGCAATTTGAATTGATTCAAGGAATTGAAAGTCAGACTTTAATAATTGGAAACTGAGGGGGGAGTTAGGTGGTACAGTGGATAGAGCACTAGTCCTGACATCAAGAAGACCTGAGTTCAAATCTGGTCCCAGACACTTAACACTTTCTAGCTGTGTGATCCTGGGCAAGTCACTTAACCTCAATTGCCTCAGGGGAAAAAAAGAATTGGAAACTGAGAGGGATGTGGGGAAATTGCAGCAATAAGTATAAACACTTTTTTATAGGAGTTTGGTGTGTGCCCCTCTCCCTCTCTCTTTCTCTCTCAGTTTATAAGGAAGAAAGGATGTAATAGGGAACTAGGTGATATAGTTAATAGAATACAGGATTTAGAATTAGAAAAACCTGAGTGAGAATCCCATTTTATATACTTATTAGCTGTGTGACTCTGGGAATGTCTTTCCCAGCCTCTGTTTTCTCATCTTCAAAATGGGGATAGTAATAGCTCATACATCACAAGGTTATTAGGAGTCTCAAATGGGATAGCATATTTAACACACATTGTAAATCTTATAGTGCTATATAGGTAAAAATGCTTAGGGTGGTAATAAAGTACTATATGTTTATATGGTATATATCCAAATGTCTCAAGTGCCTGCTGCTGAGAGGACTTTCCAGGACCAGCAGAAGACAATTCAGAAATCTACTATTGTCCAGCCTATTAGAATGAGGCATGGTAAAAAGACAGCCTTAGGTAGAGCAAGTAATCTAAGCGTATCCAAAGGTCTTAATCACATGACACTTGGTTTGCCTCAAAGATTACTAATTTTACCTAGATTACAGTTAATGTACAGACTCTTGAAGGCTGGGAAGCCTTAACTTAAGACTTAAGACTTATTCTTTGTGTGACCATAAACACAAGGTCTTTTCTCTGGGAGCCTCCGTTTTTCTCACATATAGAATACAACTATTATTACCCACAATATTTGCCTCATATGTTGTGAGGACCAAATGAGATATTGTGGGTAAAAGTGCTTTGCAAACCTTAAAGCATTGTATGCTTTACAGCCTTATTTGATAACATGATACAGAATTTGTGGGCCATTTACATTGACTCTGTGGTATTTTTTGCATTCCCTGACACAGAAGCACCCCTTAGCTTCGCTCTCCATTCTTGATATACCTGCAAGCCACAAGTCACTCCCTCGGAGCACTGTTGAGTTGAGGCCCTGTGGTCAGGTGGCCTAGGGGGACCCCGTGTCCATCCTCTGCCCTGCCCAAGTTCTCTCCTCTGGGATGACCCCAACGGAAGGCTGGGGAGCACTGACAGAACCTTAGCATGGAACACTGTGTCTCAGCAGTAGGGCCCATTAGAAGTGAAATGTTCTTAGTGGGGCATTTTATTTGCACACTCCAGTAGAGTGGACACCAAAAGGGTTTTCTAATGCTTCATGGGCTGCTAATTTCCTCAGTGACCTTTTTTGTTGGGACCTGACCCCAGTCAGAGGCTCTATGCGATGAATGCCAGCGCCTGACACAGAACCTGGGTGAGGGGTGACAATGAGGCCTCTATTGGCTTTAATCAGGCTCCAGTTGCATCTTAAGAACAGGGGGAATTTGTGTGGCTCTCAAAAGCCCTGGGTGGCTCAATAATGGAGGCCCCGGGTCTCCCATGGAGGCCAAGGCAGCCCACAGACAGCAGCTAAAGGATTCTTGAGGCAGGAGGGAGGTGGGAGGTGTCAGGCAGGCAAACAGGCCGGGGCTCCTTTGTCAAAAGGGTCTCTTTAGAAAACTAGGCCTGCTCTGAATGCCTCCCAAGCGCTATTGGGCGACCCAATCGGGCTTGACAGATGGATATCACAGGCACACTGCTTATTCAGGGAGCTGGAGCCTCCCTGCCCCTGCCCCCGCTCGCCTATTCATCACCAGGCTA
This sequence comes from Myrmecobius fasciatus, assembly GCA_023553655.1. NCBI lineage: Eukaryota > Metazoa > Chordata > Mammalia > Dasyuromorphia > Myrmecobiidae > Myrmecobius > Myrmecobius fasciatus. The sequence continues at coordinate 15,837 of JAJPUD010016780.1, forward strand.
ATTAGTTTTTGTCTGTGCTCTCTCTCCTCCCCTGCAGACTGTGATTCCTACTGCAAGGCCTCGAAAGGAAAGCTGAAGATTAACATGAAAAAGTATTGCAAGAAGGACTATGGTGAGTCTCTCCTCGGGAAGAAAAAAGTGCAAGCCTATGGGGGAAGGGGGAAGAAAAAGAGGGAAGAAGGGAGGGGGAGAGAGAGAAAGTAAAAATGGAAGGGGGAGAGAGAGAGTATGTATGTGTCCTCTGCGTGCATATGTGAAGGTCTGCGCCCCCACCATAGGGACAGATGCATATATATATATATATATATATATATATATATATATATATATATATATATATGTATATGTATATGTATATATATATGTATATATATATGTATATGTATATATATATATCTTATTTGATGACATGATGCAGAATTTGTGGGCCATTTACATTGACTCTGTAGTATTTTTTGCATTCCCTGACACAGAAGCACCCCTTAGCTTCGCTCTCCATTCTTGATATACCTGCAAGCCACAAGTCACTCCCTCGGAGCATTGTAGAGTTGAAGCCCTGTGGTCTCTAATGTCCTTGATAGACATTAGGTGCTGATAGGGTACATCAAGATTTCTGTGCAGGTCTTTAAAGATTGCTGAATTTCTTTCTCCAAAACCCAGGGAAGGACCTAAAAGGGCCTGATCCGATAAGGTTTCCCTCAGGTATCAGATCAGTTCACAGAACTGGAACTCTCCCCAACATACCCTTCTACCCTGAATTTAGTCCCCCTTTTAAAAAAATTTTGTCATTTCTCTTTGAATTTAGGCTATAATTTTTTCATATGTTTAGAGATTTCCCTAGAACTTCCTGCTTTTACTGACCAGAGCAGAGTAGCAGAAAGAGTTCTGGATCTGAATCAGGAGTTCTAGATTCCAGTTCTGTTTATGTCATAAGTTGATGTTTGATCTCAGAAAAATCACTTTATTCCTGTGGGCCTCCATTTTCACTTTTGTAAAATGAGGAACTTGGACTAGATGAGTCCATGAAGTAAGTCTCTTCTAGCTTTGATACTATATAATTATAATCATTATTCACACTATATGATTCTATGAGCCTGACACAGAACCTGTAGAGAAAAGACCTAATGTTTTTGGGGGAAAGAATTTGGAGCCCAAAGACTTACTTAGTTTGAATCCCATCTCAAACTTGGGCAAGTCACCAAGCCTATCAAGACCTCTGTTTCCCCATTTGTAAATCAAGAGAGTTGGACTATATAGCCTCTGACTACTCTTCCAGATGTAAATCTAGTGTCCAGTGATGATCTCTGAGATCCTTTCCTGCAATAACATTCTATGATCCTGTGATTTTAAGGAGGTAGAGAAAATAAAGAACAGCCCATAGGATCTTAGATTTTAGGTCAGAAGGCAACTTAGAGGCCATTTAGTACAGCCTCTTCATTTTAAAGAGGAGGAAACAGAGACTAAGGACACTGTCTGTGGCCACACTAAGTTTCAGAGGCAAGAATCTGAGCCAGATCTCCCTGGCTCCAAGTTGGGCATTGTGGCCACTCGATCATGATACTTCCTATGCAAGGCTCATAATTCCATCCCTTATCATTTAGAAGAATTCTAAAACTCTTCAAGTACAAATTGGACTGAAGGAAACTGAGATTTCTTCTGAAATGCTGAAAATAATCTCAACCATAACTATGACCCTCCTCTATTAATTTATTATTATTTTATTATTAGAAATCCAATGCCATTTGGCACTGTACTGCTCACTCTGGGAAGCAAGATGGAAGAGGTAGAAGGGTAGAAAATAAGATTTCTTGGCTTCTAGAAGCCCATAATTTTAGACAGAAGAATTTATATATAATATATATATATATAATACATATATATGCATATGTATTATATATATATGTATACATCTATATGTATTATATATTATAATACATATATGTGTGTATTATATAATACATATGTATATATGTATTATATATATATATCTATTATATACACACAAACATACACATACACACACAAACTGAGTGGTGTCCTTATCTGTAACATGGGGATAATAATAGCACTTACCTCCCAGGATTGTTATGAGGATCATATAAGACAGTAATTATAAAGCACTTAACACAATGTGATTATATGGCATTTCATTAATCCTAAGGGCAAATACCCCTAGTATGAGGAGGCCTCTTTAGCAAATCTTACTGGGGGATAGGGACCATGAAAGACATGATAAACATTGACTGGGAAGAGGAACAGGGAAAGCATTTAGATTTTTGCCAAGAAAATCTGTAGAATATTAGCACTTGAATAGATCTATGAAGTCATCTAGTCTTTACATTTTATTCTGAAGGAAAGTGATCCACAGAGAAGGGAAGGGACTTTCCCAGTATCCCAGAGTCAAGAGTGGCTCCAAGGTCTTCTGATTCCTAGACTGTCCCTTTTTTTCCCATATATGTGTAATGACTGTCAGTCATCCTGACTAGGATCAAGAGCTCTGTGCTAGAAAGTATAATATAGGAAGGAGAATTTAAATCCAGCCCCAAAAGTCAAAGTTAACCCTGGTTTGTAAATAAACTGTCCTGTTCCAGCATAAAAGAAAGCATGAATCCAATTCCTTTTATACTTCCTTTCTACCCAGACTCAGACACAAATGTGTCTCCCCTTACCCCCCTAAGCAAGGAAAAACAGTGGCTTCTCTGGCTGATAGATTAAGCCCACTGTATCCTTGGGCTTCAGAGTGACTTAGAATCCTATGTTCTGGATTCCTGGAGACGATAGCATCTTCCCCTTCTAAGCCTCAAACTTTCCAGAGGAGGCACCTTTTTTTTTCCACCTCCAGTATAAGGAATCCCATTTCATCCGTGCTAGAAGTAGTGACTATAATCTTAATCAGACAGTGCAAGAAATGAAAAGCTCAGTCCAAAGCCAAAAAGGCGAAAGGAAGGAGTCTGTGAGTTGGGAAAAGGAGAAAGAACGAAAGGAAAGGAAAAGGGAGGCTTAAAGGAGGGGGAGAAAGAAGAAGTATGGGATGGAAAGAAATAGAGGGAAGGAAGGAGAGAGAGACACAGAGACAGAGAGAGAGACAGACAGACAGACAGACAGAGAGAGAGAGAGAGAGAAAGAGAGAGGAAGAGAGGAAGGAGAGAGAAGGGGAAAATGAGACCTGTCAGCACGCAGACCAGGTGGCCTAATTGTTCAGTACCCCTAATCCACACAACCCCCCCACAAAGACTTTCAGCAGCCCCTCACCCTACCCCAGCTGGGACCCAGATGTCTGGAAGCCCTACCATGTAACTCAGGGTCTCTGTTTTGCTATTGACCCAGACCTCAGATCCTGACTGAGTCAGCTGCTTAAAGCACAGAATTTTTATTTGAAAAAAGGACTCAGAACCATAAAATAAATGACAGTGCCCAAAGGAACCCACAGGAATTCAGGAAACTAAAACAACTTGAAAAATCTTACCCAGGTTTTATTCTTTTGTGGATCTATTTTTGTTTTGTTTTGTTTTTTATATTTAAGCAGAGTGGGATACAACTAAAGTAAACAGACCAAATCTTCCCATCCAGCAGCCCAGACTTGTCTCCTAAACAACAGAGATAAAGCCAATGGACAGCTTTTGAATGTCAGTTCCAAAGTCATAGCCATAGCCATGTAAGTTCAAGTTATCTCCAAGTTCAAATAAATTCCAAAAAGCTCAGGCTCATTTCTTCACACAGACAGTGCAAAACCTTCAGACTTCCATGGGAAAAATAAACCTTTATTTCAAAACAAACTTTGAAGTTGTTTAAAGAAAAAAAGAAGAGCTATTTGCTGAGCCCATGCTTAAACAGTGGGAAAAGACTGCAAGGTTATTCTGAAATAGTCTTCTGGAGAGCTTCTTGGCATATGCAGAGATTATGAGAAGACCTCTCTTTTTCCCTCCCCTCTTCCTCTACCAGCCCCTGCCATATACTTACTGCCTTAGGATAAATAAGAAACTAATCAAGTCTGAAGTTGCCCTAGCTACTTCATTACTGGTTTGGGAGCTTCAAATCTGTAGTTGCTGTGCATTCCTCAGTGACTTCTGCATAGGTATATTTCTGGGTAATAGTTTGTAATTCTGGAAGGTGTTACAAGCAGGGATGAGCGGAAGTGGGACTCATTCTATATCTCCTGAACATCAACTTGAGGTCTAGAACCATAATGGACACTTGACATTATACCATTTAGGGGGGAAATGATATTGTGGATTTTAAACCTTAAAAGGTCAATTTATGCACTTATTTTTATTTTTGTTATTGTTTTTGATGGCAGTCAGGGTTAAGGGACTTTCCCAGGGTCACACAGCTACTAAGTGTCTGAAGTCACATTTGAAGTCAGGTCCCCCTGCTTACACTTTTCTAACTGTACCACCCACCTGCTTCTAGAGAAGCAATTTATAAGTCAGCTGGCTCATTTATTCTTCTGATTCCTCTCTCTTCTGATTTCTTTATAGTCCAATCCAGTAATTCCCAATATTTTTGTTCTTTTGAACCCCTTTCAACAAAAAAAGGTGGTTGAACCCCCAGGGCAATTTAAGATACTATTCATAATATTATTTTAGATTTATTCATTATGTGCTTACAATAGTGATAGTGATCAATTTTGCTTCCCAAAGTCCCAAATTAAAATTTACGTTACTTAATTATAATTATAGAATATAAAGTTTTGTTCTGTCTATAATTATGAAAACTCTTAATGTAAAATTATAAAACTAATTATAAAATAATTACAAATATTTTATATGGAACATTCTGTAATGATTAAAAGAAATATTTCAGAAATGCTTCTTATGCTTACTATTATCTGTAATACTTCAAGTTACATTTATATATTTTACAAATTTTATTCTATAATTATATATACATATATATGTAACATTTTAATGAAATAAATTAAATCTTAGGAGATTTAACATAGTACAATAATCAAAATGCTTTCATTGTTGGGCTTTTATTTAACTTTTTAAAAAATTTTGAACTTTAAAAAAATTGAACAGAGTTTTGCAATATGTTGCCCGATACCATGCTGTCTTAAATTTGGCTCTGCTTCAAGTTTATTCTATATTTCATCTTAAAGCAAGTTTAAAGAAAATCCTTGCTCACACAAACATGATGGAAACTAATAGGAGAATCTTACAAGTTCTCTTTCTCTGAGAGATTTGAATTAATTTTTAAAAATTTTGACCACCCACCCAACCAATCAGTGAACATGAATAGCTAATTATGATATAAAATATTTACTTTTCTATTGGCTAATGAGCAGTTGTTTTAAGTGATAAACATACTTTAAATTTCATGTTTTATAACTGAAGATGTACTTTTAATAATAAAACTATTCATTTTTGAGTAATAGCTACATATAAACTAAATTTATTAAAGCTTTTTATTTGCAAAACATATGTATGGGTAATTCTTCAACATTGACCCTTACAAAGCTTTCCGTTACAAATTTTCCCCCCCGAGTCCCTACCCCTCCCCTAGATGGCAGGATATCCACTACATGTTAATTATGTTAAAATACTTGACAAATCGAATATATGTATACATGTTTCCATACTTATCTTGCTGTGCAAGGAAAATCGTATCTACAAGAAAAAAAAAATCCAATAAAGGAAACACAATGCAAGCAAACATCAATAGAGAGCATGAAAATATGATGTTGTGGTCCACATTTCACAGACCTCTCTCTGAGTGTATATGGCTCTCTTCACTGAACAATTGGAACTGGTTTAAAACATTTCATTGTTGAAGAGAGCCATGTCCATCAGAATTGATCATCATATAGTCTTGTTGTTGCTGTGTATAATGATCTCCTGGTTCTGCTCATTTCATTCAGCATCAGTTCATGTAAGTCTCTCCAGGCCTCTCTGAAATCATGCTGCTGGTCGTTTCTTACAGAACAATAATATTCCATAACATTCATATACCATAATTTATTCAGCCACTCTCCAATTGATGGGTATCCATTCAGTTTCCACTTTCTAGCCACTACAAAAAGGGCTGCCACAAATATTCTTGCACATGTGGGTCCCTTTCCTTCCTTTAAGATCTCTTTGGGATATAGGCCCAATAGAAACACTGCTGGGTTAAAGGGTATGCACAGTTATAAACTAAATTTAGTGACAAAAAAATCTCTCTAGTTGTTACTTTCTTCTCTTCTACTACCATATCACTGGCAACACTCTCACAGAAACTGATAAATGACCAACTGATCAATGTTCCCAACTAGTCCACTTAAAAAGCCATAAGATAGAAGTATAGTTGCCAAACAGTAACATGTGGAAGATAAATGTAAATCAGAAAACATCCTTAATAGTTCAATGTTGAATTAAAGCAGTATTAAGGTTGTTTCTGCAGAAGGTTTGTGATGGTTCATAATGGTTTCAGGATGGCTTGCAATGTGTATTACTAGCAATCTTAGTTTTCAAGTAACCTACATTTGCACTGCAAGAATAGAAATGTTACTCACAACTTGACCACATGATTCCACTGCTAATGAAGTATAATTTCAGGGAGACAGAGAGAAATGGGTGAACCATTTTGTTGCTGTATACAGAGTGAAAATTAGGGTATACACATGTGTCTGGCCATCAGTTGCAAATCATTTTGCAAACCTCATGGCAGTTTGGAAACAATGTGATGACAAGCTGAGGAACTGCAAGAACAAATTTTGCTAAGTCAAAAATAGTGAAAAGTATTGTAGAAACAAACTTATAATGCTTTAAACATGCAAATGTTTGTCACAAAAGAAAAGTATATTTATGATGTAATTGGGCAATTATTTACTGCTTAAAATTCCATTAAAGAATTTTAAATGTGAACCTGTTAACAAGACCATTTTCATGAATCTCCAAGGGACTCTCAAACCACTAAATGGGAATCACTGACCTAGGTCAAGTCTTTTATTATGTAGAGGAGGACACTGAAAAACAGATAAAATGCTTTACCTAAAGTCACATAGGGGCAACTAGATGATGCAGTGGATAGAATGCTGACTCTGGAATCAGGAAGACTAATTTTTCTTTGTTCATATCTGGCTTCACACATTAGTTGTGTGGTCCGAGGCAAGTCACTTAAATATATTTACCTCAGTTTCCTCATTTATAAAATGAACTGGAGAAAGAAATAGCGAACCACTTTGGAATTTTAACTCCAAATAGGATTACAAAAAGTCAAACATGACTGAAAAAACAAATCAACAAGAAAGAAGTCACATAGCTAATAAATAACTGAATTGAGATCAAGATGATTTGCTTCCAAATCCAGTGTATCATGATTTTTATTATAACTTGCTTCCTACCATATCACCACTTCCATTAGTAGGGGAAGAAATATCTTAGTCTTTTTCCAAATTTGTTCATCCTAAATTTCTTCTCCTCTTCCTCCTCCTCCTCCTCCTCCTTCTTTTCCTCCTCCCTCAGCTCACTATAATGTAATTTTGCCTGCATAGAAATAGAGGGTAAGGAAGAAAGAGAAGAACACATAGTATAATTTGTCCTACCAGGAACCACCTATGGAATGTTCCTGCTCATGTTAGTATATCATGGAAAGAGGACTTTTCACTGATTATCCTCAGTGTCTAGGTTCGTTACTGCTATTTCTTGGACTCCTTTTTTTTATTTTCTTCAAAATTCTTATTAAGGTAAGAGTCAGGAAATGAGAAGAAAAGAGACTCCATGGACATCTCTTCTGCCTACTCACCCATATTTCAAGTGAGAGTACAACAGGTTTGGGAGGAGTTGGGGTGGAGAAGAGAGGGACCAGTGTCAGTAAGAGCAACCTTGATGTATAAGTGAGCAAAGGATGTAAGAAGGAAACATGAATTGGAAGAAGGGAAGGAGACAGCATATATTAAGTGCATTCTAGTTGCCAGACATTGTGCCAATTGCTTTAAAAATATCTCATTTGATCCTCATAACAATCCTATGACAAGTGTCATTATTATACCAATTTTACAGCTGAGGAAATTGAGGTATATGGGTTAAGTGACTTGCCCAGGAGCATACTGACCAGATTTGATCTTCCTTACTCCAGACTTAATGTTCTATCAGCTGAGCCATCTATCTGCTTCTAAGGTAGAAAGGTGAGAGGTGAAAAGAATCTTAAAAGTCTAATTAGCCTAGTCCTCTTATTTTACAGACTATAGAACTATGGCCAAGTGGACAAGTGACTTGCACAAAGTCACATAATCAGTAATTTATAGAAATCTAAGCCACTGCTCCTGTCTCCTAGTCTAGTGTTTTTCCACTAGGAAATTAGGAGTCAGTAGGAAGTGAAGCACATATATACACAAATCACATATATGTATAAATATAATAATAATAGATTGTTTTCTCTGGTTTCTATGCTCTTTGATCATTTTTGTTGCTGTCTAGTCATGTTCAGTTCTTTATGACTCCCATGGACTTTATGGTCCACGTGTGGAATTTTCTTGGCAAAGATATTAAAATGGCTTGCCATTTCTTTCTCCACTTTACTGATTACTCTACTTTCTCCATTTTACTGATGAGGAAACTGAGGAAAACAGGGTGAAGTGACTTACTTAGGATAAATAGTAAGGCCAGATTTGAATTCAGGAAAATGAGTCTTCCTGACTCCAGGCTCAACATTTATCCATTGCACCACCTAGCTACCCTTTTTTGAACATAGGAATTACTTAATTTTTTAGTTTGTATTCCCAGTTCCACACAGGTGCTTAATAAATGCTTGCTCATTTGTGTCAGGTTCCTGGTTCCCAAAACTTGAACTTTGAGTGTTACTTGATCTTTCTATTAAGTAGCCAACCAAAATTTTATTTTAATAATTGTTGTCAATCAGTCATAAGCATTTATTAAGACTTGAGCACTGCACTTAAACATGGTCACTGCCCTCAAGAGACTCACAAACCTTGCTTGTGTCCTGGTTCTAATCAGGGAAATAATATGCAAACAACTTTGTTTAGAGGAGAGAAAAACAGTATAAAATGGAAGGTAATCTCTAAGGAAAGGCACTAGCAGGTTGTGGGAAGAACAGGCGACCAGGAAAGATCACTTTCAGAAGGTGATTATTAAGCTGATAAACTCAAAGGAGGCAGAAGTGAGAAAGGAGAAGGCATTGGGAGATAGCCTGAAAGATGGAGTGTCCTGTGTGAGGAATAACTAACAGGGCAGTGTAGGCCAGCTGGATATAAGAGAAAAGATGATAAAAGTATAAAACTCTGGGAATGATAGGAATGTGTCTGTGAAGAGCTTTCAGGAACTGTGAGAAAAAAAACTATGAAGAAAATATGCAAAAAAAGAGCAAATTTGAAAAATGTCCCCTCTACCTTCATAGCATTTATCACTAAATAGAGGAGGAATAAACATTAGAGAATTAGTTTCAGCTATTATATGCTATTATTTGGGCATTTAGTCATGTCTGACTCTTTGTGACCCTATTTGGGGTTTTCTTAGCAAAGTGATTTGCTGTTTCCTTCTCTGGCTCATTTTACAGATATGAAAACTGAGGCAAACAGAATCATACAGTAAGTGTCTAAGGAGAGATTTGAGCTTTCTACTATCTACCACCCAGCTGTCCTAGCTATTATATAACATGTTGTAAATTAAGACAGACAACAGTAATTGCTATTGGAGTTCAAAGAAAAAGAGTCCTTGGAGTCAAATGACCATCTTGAAGTTCATGATAGATAAGTAAGTCAGACATTGTCTGAAGTGTGTCCTAGATATTGGGAAAGTGGATTTAACATTTCTCAGTGAAAGAAAGAATATATGAGATTCCATATTTGGCCCATGATGGACAGGATACTCTTTTTTTTTAATTTTAAAAAAAAATTTTAATTAAAACTTTTTATTTGCAAAACATATGTATGGGTAATTCTTCAACATTGACCCTTACAAAGCTTTCTGTTACAAAAGCAATGCGCCCAGTCCCCACCACTCCCCTAGATGGCAGGAAATCTACTATATATTAATTATGTTAAAATACTTGACAAATTAAATATATGTATACATATTTCTACACTTATCATTGTCATATTTCCACACTTATTGTTGTGCAAGAAAAATCGTTATCTACAAGAAAAAAAAATCAAAGAAAGGAAACCCAATGCAAACAAACATCAATAGAGAGCATGAAAATGTTATGTTGTGGTCCACATTTCACATCCCTCTCTCTGGGTGTATATGGCTTTCTTCACTGAACAATTGGAACTGGTTTGAAACATTTCATTGTTGAAGAGAGCCATGTCTATCAGAATTGATCATCATATAGTATTGTTCTTTCCGTGTATAATGATCTCCTGGTTCTGCTTGTTTTGCTCAGCATCAGTTCATGCAAGTCTTTCCAGGCCTCTCTGAAATCATCCTGCTGGTCGTTTCTCACAGAACAATAATATTCCATAACATTCATATACCATAATTTGTTCAGCCACTCTCCAACTGATGGGCATCCATTCAATTTCCAGTTTCTAGCCACTACAAAAAGGGCTGCCACAAACATTCTTGCACACGTGGGGCCCTTTCCTTCTTTTATTATTTCTGTGGGATATAAGCCCAATAGAAACGCTGCTGGGTCAAAGAGTTGCATAGTTTGATAACTTTTTGAGCATAGTTCCAAATTGCTCTCCAGAATGGCTGGATCCATTCACGGTTCTACCAATGATCAGTGTCAGTTTTCCCACATCCTCTCCAATATTTGTCATATCATTTCCTGTCATTTTAGCCAATCTGACAGGTGTGTGGTGGTATCTCAGAGTTGCCTTAATTTGCATTTCTTTGATCAATAGTGATCTGGAGCATCTTTTCATATGACTACAAATAGTTTTAATTTCATCATCTGAAAATTGTCTGTTCATATCCTTTGACCATTTATCAATTGGAGAGTGGCTTGAATTTTTATAAATATGAGACAATTCTCTATATATTTTAGAGATGAGACCTCTATCAAAACCCTTAAATGTAAAGATGATTTCCCAATTTATTGCTTCCCTCCTAATCTTGACTGCATTGGTTTTGTTTGTACAAAAACTTTTTAACTTAATATCTATTATTAAAAATTATCTATCTGATGTTCAATTAAGAGTTCCAGTTCTTCTCTGGACATAAATTTATTCCATCTTCACAGGTCTGAGAGGTAAACTATACTACATTCCTCTAATTTACTTATACTATCACTCTTTATGTCTAAATCATGAACCCATTTAGATCTTAGCTTGGTATGTGGTGTTAGGTGTGGGTCAAGCCCTAATTAATTCCACATTAATTTCCAATTTTCCCAGCAAAATTGGAAGTTTTTGTCAAATAGTGAGTACTTATCCCAGAAGCTGGGGTCTTTGGGTTTACAGGATACTCTTAAGAACAATGTTCCAAACAGAAATAATTCCAGTAAGAAGGAAAAGGTAGTATTTAGAGGATCAAGGATTTCGAGCCCAAACCTTTCTTTGATCCCCGAAAAAACTGAGACCCAGAAAGGTGAATTGCCCACATAGTACCAGAGGTTGGATTTGAACTCAGGTCCCCTGACTCTAAATTCAGCTTTCTTTCCACTCATCTAACAAGATATATGTTTACTCACATTCAAGAACAAAGTAGGAAGGAAATGTAGATAGCAGAAGGTTAAAATAAGAGAATGTCATAGTCCTACAAGTTATCAGGAATACTAAAGAGTGTAGTTAACCAAAGGGACAAAACAGGTTTTATTTTGTTTTTTAGTTCGAGGGACATAGGATTATTAAAGAAAGGATAGCACCACTTGTGAAGTCAATATGAAATTGAGAAGGAGGAGAAGACAAAACTACTCAATTCCTATTATACTTGGATTTTCTCTGTCAAGACAAGTTATCTTTGGACTGGAAAATATAAAACAAAAATGGGAACTGAAACTCAAGATAAGTGAGGAAATAGTAAAGAATTTCTTCATTGTCCTTAATGAATTCAGACTACTTGGTCTAAATGAAATAAATCCCAAATTTAGAGAGATGATTCATATGCTGCTCTCTGGGATCTTTAAAAAAATCATAGGGAATGAAAGAAGTTATACAGAACCAGAGAAGAGCAAAGGAGATTTTACAATGGAAACTGAGAGACAAGAGCCTTTTGGGAGTGAGGGAGATCTTCAAATTCAGCAGTTCCAAAACAACTTGTTAACTTCCCTCCCATCCAAACATATCCCTTATCTAAACTTCGTTCTTATCTGTTTAGGATACCACTATTCTTCCAGTCACTTGGATATGACTGAATACCTTTGACTCAGTGATATCCTTGATTTTTTGCCTCACCTATCTCCATATCCAACCAACTTCCAAATTCAATTGCCACAACATTTCTGGCATCTTTCTCTTCACTACTCACATAGTCCATATTGCCCGACTCATCCCTTCTTTCCTGGATTTTGATAGTCTCTTAATAAACATGTGTACCTTATATATCTCCCTAATTTAGACCATTTTCCATCCACATAGCTGCCAGAGTGGTTTTCCTGAATTGGAGACCCAGACCCTATTACCTTCAACCCCCTCAAAAAAAACAAAAACAAACAAAACAAAAAAAAACCCTCTAGTAACCCCTTGTTACCTTCTAGGAACACATAAAAACTACTAGTTTGGTCCTTAAATCACCTGACCCCCAACCTTCTTTTTCAACTCTGATTATATATAACACTCCTTCACAATATGGTCCAGCTAAATTGATCTTCTTCATCTCTTAAACTTTTTGCCTTTCCTTTGAAAACAGGCACTATATCTAATAATAAGATGAAATTTTAAAAGAAGTATATACTCTACACTTGGATTTCAGAAATAAACTATGTAAGCATTGGATGGAAGATATGATGGAAAAAATGTGTATGTGAAATAGAACTGAGGGTTTTAATGGACTGCAAGTTTAATATGAGTCACCAATGTACCATGACAGCCAAAAAAGCTGATGTAATATTGGTAGTCTATATTAACGGGACCATTGAATTCAGAACAAGAAAAGTGATAACCTTAATGTACCCTGCTCTGGGCACAGAATATGGGGGAAGATAGTTTTATTTTGATCTTTTTGAATTTGAGCATCTCAAGATTTCTTGGGGCGCGAGCCAAGATGGCAGAGTGAAGGAAGATATGACTCTCTGTGTCCTCCTCTGACCTTCTCTCAAACCAATAGCAGATTAAGCCTCTAAACTGATTTTTAAGTCAAAGAAACCACAAACATTTGGACTACAACACTTTCCTAGCAAAAGTTACCTTGGAAGAGCTTCGAGGCGGGTCTGTTTCAGACAGCAGGGGGTCAGTCAGTTTGCCGAGCTCAGATGGCAGCACCAGGAGACAGAGTAGAAAGCCAGACAAGATTCAGCATGGAAGATTCTAAGACCTGGGAAGTGTCAGGGAGGCTTTGGGACACTCTGCCCTGGTTGCAGACAGGTGCTTTGGCAGATCTGCCTTTTGTAAAACGTATATTGTAACCCACTGCAAATAGGACCTAACCCTGACAGACAAGCAGCCGAACTGCCTCACGGCAAATTAAAGCAGCTGCTGCTCCTCTGCTTTAAATAGACCTCAAGCTTTAAAAAGAAAAAAAAGAAAGAACTCTCATTATATACAGCTTTTATGGAGAGAGAGAAGGGCAGACCTCAGATCCTGAGGTTCATAAAGGTAAAGCAACTTTAAAGGAAGCCACAAAGGGAAACATGAGCTGGTCCCCATTTCACAAGGCTTTCCTGGAACATTGCTTAAAGAATCTCAAAAAACGAGTTAGAAGAAAAATTGGGAAATGAATTGAGATCAGTGCAAGGATATAATGCTCTACAAAAAGTGATATGAAAATGACACCAATTCACTGAAAAACAAAATTGGTGAAATGGCAAAACACCAAAATTGGAAAAAGACTGCAATGAACAATGTCCAAAAAAAATTCAATTGGCCAGTTACAAAAGAAGCAAAAAAGGTAACTGAAGAAAATAATACTTTAAAAATTAGAATTGAACAAATGGAAGTGAATGACTCAATAAGACTTCAAGAATCAATTAAAAACAAAAAATGAAAAAATAGAAGAAAATATGAAATCTCTGCTAGGAAAAAGAACTGACCTGGAAAATAGATCTAGGATAGACAATCTAAGAATTATTGGATTTCGTGAAAGTCATGATGAAAAAGAAAAGAACCTAGACACTATCTTCCAGGAAATCCTGAAAGAAAACTGCCCTGATGTTTGAGAATCAGAAGACAAAATCACCATTGAAAGAATTCACCAATCACCTCCTAAAAGAGACCCCAAAATCAAATCCCCAAGGAATATCATGGCTAAGTTTCAGGACTGTGGCAGTAAGGAAAAGATATTGCAAGCAGCTAAAAAGAAACAGTTCAAATACTGAGAAACTGTAATTAGAATCACATAAGATCTGTCATCCTCCACATTGAAGGATCGAAGGGCCTGGAACCAGATATTCTGAAAGGCAAAGGAACTTGGATTGCAGTCAAGAATAAGTTATACAGCTAGGATGAGCAGTATCTTCCAGGGAAGAAGATGGATATAGATGGATATAGATGAATTTCACCTATTTCTAATGAAAAGACCAGATCTGAACAAAAAATTTGACCTCCAAACACAGAACTCGAGAAGCATAAAAATGTAAAAAGAAAAGAACTCTTAAGAACTATATTTCTACTATAGGTATACTTTAAAGAATGGGGATATAATTTGATTTTACTTTGATAATATGAAAAAGAAACTAGAGGTGGAAGCGCTATCATACTGGGTAAAAGAGGGAAAAGAAGGTAAAATAAGGTAAAATCTCATGAAAAGGAAAAGAAAACCTAATATAATTGAGGGAAAGAAAGGAGGGGTTGAGCAATGTGTGAATCTTTTTCTCATCAGATTGGCTCTAAAAGAGTATATCAGACACATTCAGTTTCACAGAGACACTTGTCCCTCCACATAGGGAAGTGGGAGGGAAAGGAGGAAAAGAAAGGGAAAGACTAATAGAAGGGAAAACAGAGGAATTAGGGGAAAGGTGTAATAAAGAGTGAGGGGCTGTAAAGGAGGGAGGACTGTTTGAGGAAGGTGGTCATCAAAAGCAAAATACTGGGGAAGGGGGAAGGGAGAAAGGGGAAAGGAAAGAGAAAAACATAACTTTGGGTAAATAAGATAGCAGGAAATACAGAATTAGTTATTTAACTTTGAATGTGAATGGGATGAATTCTCCCATAAAATGGAAGCTAATAGCAGACTGGATTAAAACCCAGAATCCAATAATATGTTGTTGACAAGAAACACATCTAAAGCATAAAGATACATACAGAGTGAAGGTAGAGGGCTGGAGCAGAATGTTATGCTTCATGTAAACAACAACAACAACAACAAAAAAGCAGGGGTAGCAATCTTGATCTCAGATCAAGTAAAAGCAAAGATAGATGTAATTAAAAGAGATAAGGAAGGAAACTATATTTTACTAAAGGATACCATCAGTAATGAAGCAATATCAATACTAAACGTATATGCACCAAGTGGTATAGCATCCAAATTCCTAGAGGAGAAGTTAAGAGAGATGCAAGAAGAAATAGACAGCAAAACTATACTAGTGGGGGATCTCAACCTTCCTTTCTCAGAATTACATAAATCAAACCACAAAATAAATAAGAAAGAAGTTAGGGAAGTAAACAAAATGTTAGAAACATTAGGTATGATAGATCTTTGGAGAAAATTGAATGGAGACAGTAGGGAGTTTACTTTTTTCTCAGGAGTTCATGGAACTTATACAAAAATTGACCATGTGTTAGGGCATAAAAACCTCCAAATCAAATGCAGAAAGGCAGAAATAGTAAATGCATCCTTTTCAGATCATGATGCAATAAAAATCACATGCAATATAAAGCCAGGAGAAAATAGACCAAAAGTTAATTGGAAATTAAATAATCTAATCCTAAAGATGAATGTGTGAAAGAGCAAATAATAGACATAATCAATAAGTTCATTCAGAAGAATGACAATAATGAGATAACATACCAAAATTTGTGGGATACAACCAAAGCGGTTACAAGGGGTAATTTCATATCTTTAGATGCTTACTTGCATAAAATAGAGAAAAAGAAGATCAATGAATTGAACTTACAATTAAAAAATCTAAAAAAAGGACAAATTAAAAACTCTCAATTAAATAACAATTTGAAAATTCTGAAAATAAAAGGGGAGATCAATAAAATTGAAAATAACACTATTTAGTTAATAAAACTAAGAGTTGGTTTTATGAAAAAACCAATAAAATAGATAAGCCTTTAGTTGATTTAATTAAAAAAGGAAAGAGGAAAATCAAATTGTTAGTCTCAAAAATGAAAAGGGAGAACTTTCTACCAATGAAGAGGAAATTAGAGCAATAATTAGGAGTTACTTTGCCCAACTTTATGCCAACAAATTTGTTAATCTAAATGAAGTGGAGGAATATCTGCAAAAATATAGGTTGCCCAGGTTAACAGAAGAGGAAATAAATTATTTAAATAGCCCCATTTTAGAGAAAGAAATAGAAAAAGCTATTAATCAACTCCCTAAGAAAAAATCTCCAAGGCCAGATGGATTTACAAGTGAATTCTACCAAACATTCAAAGAACAATTAATTCCAATACTATATATACTATTTGAAATAATAGGAAAAGAAGGTGTACAATCAAATTCCTTCTATAATACAGATATGGTGCTGATAGCTAAACCTGGTAGGGTGAAAACAGAGAAAGAAAACTAAAGACCAATTTCCCTAATGAATGTTGATGCAAAAATCTTAAATAGGATATTAGCAATGAGATTACAGAAAGTCATTCCCAGAATAATACACTAGAGCAAGTAGGATTTATACCAGGAATGCAGGGCTGGTTCAATATTAGGAAAACTATCAGCATTATCAATTATGGTAATAACTAAACTAACAAAAATCATATAATTATCTCAATAGATGCAGAAAAAGCATTTGATAAAATCCAACACCCATTCCTGTTTAAAATGATCAATAGCATCTATTTAAAACCATCAGCAAGCATCATATATAATGGGGACAAACTAGAACCATTCCCAATAAGATCAGGAGTGAAACAGGGCTGCCCACTGTCACCATTACTATTTAATATTTTTTTTATTTATTTTTTTTATTTAAGCTTTTTATTTGTATAACATATGTATGGGTAGTTCCCCAACCTTGATCTTTACAAAGCTTTCCAATACAAATTTTACCCCCAGTCCCCTCCCCTCCCC
>JAJPUD010016781.1:0-33054 GCA_023553655.1 Myrmecobius fasciatus
TTAGAACAGAGAAGGATTCTAGAAAAGAATATTGGGTCTGTGAGGGATGTTAGAACCTAGAACTTAAGATACCAGAAAAAGCCACGCTGCTTTTCCTCTGGGGAACAACCTGTGTGGTGAGATCTAAGGAACAAGAGAGAAATAATACTGGCAAGATACCTGAATGCTAAAACTGGGCAGTACAGACTTGAGGTGCAATTGGATCTCTGAGAAGAGAGAATGGAAAGAGATGTGGATGCACAGGGTGCTCTTGCCCCCAGAGGACAGAACTAGGAGTTAGCGGCATGGGGAAAGGGGAGGCGGTTATCAGGAAGAAGGTTGCTACTCCCCTAAGGAAGAATCCCTTTGTTGGAGCTTGCCCTAAGTCACACAGCCAGACCCTAGATTGGAGACTTCTCCTCCGGAGGGCATCCTCCAGGGCAGAAGCAGCATGAAATAGTGGGAGAGGCCATTCCTGCCCAGAGACTGGCTCTCCCGGGAGCTTTCCAAGCCCGGCACCCTGTGAGTAGCCAGGGAAGGCTTCTTGGAGGAGCGAGCCAAGTGGGGCCTTGAAGGATCTGGCCAGGAAGAGGGGGAGACGGCCACCCTGGCAAGTGTGTCGGGTAGGGAGCTCTCCCTTCCTGACTGTCTGCTTTTCCCAGGCCTCCCGCCTCATCGTCACCTTTGATGAACATGTCATCAGCAATAACTTCAAGTTTGGGGTCATTTACCAGAAACTCGGGCAGGTGGGCCTCCCTGGACTTTGCTGAATCAACCTCCCGCCAATACCTGGGGGGACCCACCCTCACCACCCCCCAGGGCAGTGACCAACCCAGAGACTCCAGGATTCTCCAGCTGCTGGGTCCGTCCCATTGCCTCCCACCTTAGATCTTAGGACCTTAGGCGTCATCTCGTCCCCCACCCCCTCTCTTATAGATGAGACTAATGGCTTGCCCAAGAGCCCACAGCCAGTCACTGAGGGAGCTGGGACTAGAGTCTAGACCTCCCAGCTCTGGTAAATGGCGCTCTCCCGCTTTCCCTAGGGGTCCCTGCCGGGTTGGGGTGCCCAGAGAGCTCCAGGCGTACCCGGCCCAGCTTCTCTGATTTGGGGGGACGCTGGCTCTGTGGTGTGTTTTGGGGGGAGGGCAGGAGGAAGGATGCTGCCCGGGGGTGGGTGGCCCCACAACCCCAGCCCCGTGTACCCGCAGACCTCGGAGGAGGAGCTGTTCAGTACCAACGAGGAGAGCCCCGCTTTTGTGGAGTTCCTCGAATTCTTGGGTCAGAAGGTCAAACTACAGGACTTTAAGGGGTGAGTCCTCCTGGGGCTGTCTCTTAATTCACTCTGTGACCAAGGGTGAGTAAATTCTCTCTGCCTCTTCATCTCTAAAACGAACAGATCAGGCCTGCTCATCTCCAATATCCTCTCTGGATCCGACATTCTATGATTCTTGGGGAAAGACAATGGAGGTGGGGAGCTGGGCAGTGGATTCGGATGTGGGGGGAGGGGAAAGAGTGAGAGAGTCAGTCTTCAGAAATGGGAGGGGGGGTCTCAGGGAGTGAAGCTCCTCCACTCTGACCCCGTGGGGTTCGGAGGGCTGGGAGCCAGCCTCACTCTGGAGAAAAGTGCAGCTAAGTCTCTGCGGTGGTGTCTCCGGATGGCAGGTTTCGGGGCGGCCTGGATGTGACTCACGGGCAGACGGGGACAGAGTCCGTCTACTGCAACTTTCGAAACAAAGAGATTATGTTCCACGTGTCCACCAAACTGCCCTACACAGAGGGGGACGCCCAACAGGTAAAACGTGGCCCTTGGCCCCCCAGCCTTCCTATGGACACTCGTCCTATTTCTAGGCATTTTATGATCGGGACAATTGGATTAGTTTGCAGGGAAATAGTAAAATGAGCACTTTCTTTTTATGGAAACGTTTATTTTCAAAACATATGCATGGATAATTTTCAACATTTCAAATTTTTTCCCTCCCAAGTAATCCAATATATGTTTTTTTATTGTTGCTTTTGGCTGAGGCAATTGGGGTTAAGTGACTGGCCCAGGGTCACACAGCTAGGGAATGTTAAGTGTCTGAAGTTGGATTTGAACTCAGGTCCTCCTGACTTCAGGGCTGGTGCTCTATGCACTGTGCCACCTAGCTGCCCCTGTTCCCAAAATTCTAACACCAAATCCTTAAATGCTAGAGAATGACGGACCATCTCCCACAATCCTTAGGAACCTGGGGCTGTGGGAGGGTTCCTCTCTTTGCCCCCAAGGCTCCCAGCTCAGGGGCCATGGGGATCCTGTGCTCAGTTACAGAGGAAACGGCACATCGGCAATGACATCGTGGCTGTGGTCTTCCAGGATGAGAACACGCCCTTTGTGCCTGACATGATTGCTTCCAACTTCCTACACGCCTATGTTGTGGTGCAGGCCGAGGAGGCCGGCCCCGATGGGCCCCTTTACAAGGTGAGGGGGCTCCATGAGGGACCCAGGCCTCTGCTTCCAGTCCTGGGGGAGGGCAGGGGACACCCGGCTCCCAGCCCTGGCTCAGCCACTCATTTTCTAGGTGACTTTAGGTAAGTCACACAGGCCTTGTTTTCCCAATTTTTGCACTGAAAGGACTGGTGTAGGCCCTCCTAGCTCTGACATTCTAGGTTCTAAGGGTCCTCCCAGCTCTGACAGTCTGAGTTCTAAGATCCCTTCTAGCTTTGACATTTCTATTTTCTAGGAACTTCCCAGCTCTGATATCCCATGTTCTAAGGTCTTCCCAGGTCTGACATTCTAGGTTCTAAGGTCCCTCCCAGCTCTGATGTTCTAGGTTCTAAGGGCCCTCCTAGCTCTGACATTTGGGGTTTTAAGGGCCTTCCTGGTTCTGACATTCTCTGTTCTAAGGGCCCTTCTAGCTTTGACATTTCTATTTTCTAGGAACCCACCTTAATATTCTATGTTCTTTAATGTTCTAAGATTCTCCCCTGCAGTTCCCTCATGCTTTTGCCCCATAAGGTTTCCTCAGCTCCAGGTCTGCCCTTCTCAGCCCATGTTCCCCATATTCCTGCCCGCCCCAAGAAGGGGAGAAGGCAGTACAAGCCTTTCACCACCCTCATGGCCCCCCAAACCCCTCCAGTTCACGGTTGATTGAGCTGATCTCTTGTCCCCATTCCAAGAAGTCCCTGAGGGAGTAAAAAGACAGTGATGGGGAGGGGGCCTAGAACGAGCAGCTGCTCTCCCCCCAGGTGTCGGTTACTGCCAGGGATGATGTGCCCTTCTTCGGGCCCCCCCTCCCGGACCCTGCTGTCTTCAGGAAGGTGAGGAGGACAAGGGTGTCCTGCTTTCTGTCCCCTTTCTCTTCTCCCTCCTGTGTCCCCCTCCCCTCCTTAGGGGGGCCGACCCTACGTCTCTCCCCCTGTGAGGCAGGCCCCTGACAGTTATCATTCCCCTGGGGCAGGTGAAGGAGCCCAAAGGCTGTGGGACCCCCCCTTGGGGAGATTTCCAAGGTGCTTTTTAGGCTCCCCTGGGCTGGATGTACCCGGGGAGCAGGGCTGAGGACACGTTTTCCCCGGCACACGAGCATCCCTGTCGGTTCCCTGACGGGCTCCCGGGGCCTTGCATCCTGCTCTGGACCTCCTCCTCTCCGCTTCCTTTCAGTCTCCTGCACCTGGATCTCCCTCCTGCCCACGTGGCCCCTCTCGCCGCCCCCCCCCCGTCTCCTCTGCGTTCCGCTCGGCTAACCAATCCCCTCCCGTCCCTCTCTCCCTCCCTCCCCCATCCCCCCCCACGGGGTCCGCAGGGCCCCGAATTCCAGGAATTCCTGCTGACCAAGCTGATCAACGCAGAGTACGCCTGCTACAAGGCGGAGAAGTTTGCCAAGCTGGAGGTGAGGGGCCTGGGCCCAGCCGCCGGGCCGGGAGGGCTTTTTGGTGGGGGAGTGGGGGCCGCGGGGCTGGAAGGGGGAGGCCTGGAGAGAGAAGGGGCAGGGAAGGCGATGGGAGGCCCCGTGTAGGAAGGGTTTGGGACCAGGAAAGGGGCAGCTTGTCGTAGGCAGGGGAAATCGAGGCAGAACTTCGGGGGGCTCTGGCTAAAGCCTTTCTGCCCTGTTCCATCCCAGTCAGGCCTGCTCCACCCCAGACTGTACATGATGATGTCTGGCCTCTCCCTTCAGGGCCCCCTTCCTCCCTCCGTAGACCCCCCCCCTGCAACAAGTCACACGAGCAAGCAAGTGATCACAGCCCTCTCCTGAGCCCTTCTGGTGGGCCTGGGCCTGTGCTAGAGTCCTTTCAGGCTAGGGGAGGGTCCTCAGGAGGCCAGGGGCCGGGGGCGAGCTGGCAAGGGATCACAATGAGCGTGCTGCTTAGCAAAAGGGAGCCACTGCAGGTTCTTCAGTGAGGGAATAACCCGACAGTAACAAGTAATGCTTATGAAGTCCTGGATCACAAAGCCCTCATCTCATTTGGACCTCGTAATCCCGGTGAAGAATCCAGACTCACCCCTCTAAGGAGACATGTCCAAGGGCACACAGAAGCTGGTGGTGGAGCTGGGGGGTGGAAGCCAGTGCTCTTGGCCCCAAAACCAAGGTGGTTCCCACTCTACTGCCCCGTGGAAGGAGGTGCAAGACAATAGACAGCTCAACTAAGCATTTATTAAGCACCAGCTGTGTGCACAACATAAGGGAGCTGGCTCAAGGATGCCCCTCCTGGAAAAGATCCGACAAAACAATGGGCACCAAGAGCTTGGGAAGAGCTGGTAAACCTTGGCAAACTCGGGGGTCTCTCCCAGGGGTATTCGGATTTTTACTGAGACAAAGGAAAAAAAGGATACAGATGATGTCAAGTTCTGGGATCAGGGGGGCAGGGGATAGAACACCAGCCCTGGAGTCAGGAGGACCAGAGTTCAAATCCAGCCTCAGACACTTAACATTCCCTAGCTGTGTGACCCTGGGCAAGTCACTTACCCCCCCCCCCAAAAAAAAGATCTGGGATCAGATCTCACCTCCCGCCCACCTCCCTGTGTGACCTTGGGCAGATGATTAACCTCCCTGGGCCTCTGCTTCCTCCCATGTGAGATGATCAGTCAGATGAGGTGTTCCCTGAAGCCCCCCCTTAAAGGGGTGATGGACGGATGCGGGGCTGTGGGGGGGCCATGCTGGCTCCCCCGTTTGCCTCCAGAGTGCTAGTCTCTGGGGAGAGGGAGGGTGAGCCCCCCAGGGCTCTTTTCTCCCCAGTGAGCCCGCCCCATCCATCTCCCCAGGAGCGGACCAGGGCTGCCCTCCTGGAGACCCTCTATGAGGAGCTGCACATTCACAGCCAGTCCATGATGGGCTTGGGGGGAGATGAAGACAAGATGGAGAATGGAGGAGGGGGCAGTGGAGGCTTCTTTGAGTCTTTCAAGGTAAAGCACCTGGGGCTTGTGGGCAGGACCTGAGGGCAGTGCCTGGGAGCCTGGGGGGAGCCTGGGGAGAGTCTGGGGGGTCTGGGTTACGTGGATGGGCGGGACCAATGGCATGAGGTGGAACTTGGGGTTCAGGGGTGGGGTCTAAGTTGGGGGGGAGCCTGGCATTTAAGGAACTGCTTATGCAAGAAGCTGAGCCTGTGGCTTAGCAGCAGAACCAGTGACCTGAGACTTGGAAGCCCTGGCCCTGCTCTTGGCCCCGGGCGGAGAAGTGTTCTCTCCTGGGTCCTTTTCCCAGGGCTAGGTCGAGGGGTCTCAGCCTCCTTGCCTCCCCCCAGCCCCAGGACTCAGCACATTACCCTTCCGGGGTCCTCCTACCAGAGGGGGCTCCTCTTGGGGCAGGAAGCTCTGGGTTAGGATGGGGGGGGCCCATGGCTTTCCAGGGAGACAGTCTTCAGGCCCCTCTGAGGCCCAAGGAGCTCTGGGGCAAAGGCTTGGGCTAGCAGGGACTGGGGGGAGGACAGAGGAAGAGGCACCAGGTTTGGGAGTCTGCCCGAAAGGCTGAGCTTGGAGGCGACTCTGGAGAAAGAGCCTTGGGCTAGTGGGAGAAAGTCCCAGCTCCCTCCTTCGGTTGTGACACGGTAGTTCTGGACTTCGGCCTGGCTGGGCCTCATATGTAATCTCTGCCACCCCCCGAGGGTGTCTGCCACTCAGAGGGGAGTCAGAGGGACGGGAACCAGACTTAGGGTGGTCGTGGAGGAGGAGGCAATGGTGGGAGCCCATGCTGTGCCTTAGGACTCTGAGAGCCATTTTCCTGAATGGTGGGGAGGGGGAGAAGGAGGAGGGAGAAGAGGAAGAGGAGGAGAATGAGGAAGAGGAGGAGGAGGAAGAAGAGGAGAGGAGCAGCTGGGAGAGCCCTTAGAACCCAGGATGTCAGAGCTGGGAGGGCCCTTTAGAACCCAGGATGTCAGAGCTGGGAGGACCCTTAGAACCCAGGATGTCAGAGCTGGGAGGGCCCTTTAGAACCCAGGATGTCAGAGCTGGGAGGACCCTTAGAACCCAGGATGTCAGGGCTGGGAGGGCTTTCCGGACTGCTAGTGCTGGGCTTTTTCTCCAAAGTTGAAGGTCATTCTGTTCTCTTCCTCCCATGCCCCGCTGAGTGATGGCCCCTGTCTTTCTGTCCCCAGCGCGTGATCCGAAGTCGCAGCCAGTCTATGGATGCCATGGGCCTGAGCAACAAAAAGGCCAACACGGTGTCCACCAGCCACAGTGGGACCTTTGGCCCCAACAACCCTGACTTGGTGAAAGCAGCTGGCATAGTGAGTGCTCCCCGAGACATGTACCTTCCCAGGCCCTTAGCATCCCCCTTTCCTCATCTTCCTTCCCATTCCTCCTTCCTCTTGTCTTTCGCCCCAGCACCTTTTCCCCTCCCTCCCCCTCCCTCTCTCTCTCTTCCTCTCTCCTTGCTTCTCCTTCTTCTTCCTCTCCCTCCCTTTCCTTTTCCCCTTTCTTTCCTTCCCTTCCCCTCTCCTTTCCTCTCCATCCCCTTTTCTCCTCCCTCTTTTCCTTTCACTTTCCTTCCTTTTCCCTCTCTCCCTTTCTTTCCTTCCCTCCCCATTTCCCTCTTCCTCCCTCATCCTTCTTTTCCTTTCTTCTTCCTCACTCCACCTCCCCTCCTTCTCCCCATCCTGCCCTCCAGGCTGGGCTGCCCCTGCCCAGCTAACCAGCTCCCCTTCCCCCCTCTTCATCCCTTCCCTGATGTCCATCCCCTCCCCAGCAGGGGGGCAGGTTTTCAGCTCTGGGCCTGTGTGGCCTGTTCCCCATGACAGAGAGCTGGGAGAGAGGGAGAGGGCACAGAGATCAGCAAGTGCAGAAGCTTTGCCCACGTAGGACAGGGCACTGGGCATGTCCCCCCCCATGTGGTAGCTTCTTCCCTAGTACGAGAAAGCCATGGCAGAGAAGTCCTGGTATCTTTTCCCAAGCCAGTGTCTTGGGGCTGCCCCCCCCAGTCCTGGAATAGCTGCCCCTTCCGAAGGACCCTGGTCTCCATAACCGCACTTTGGCACCATGCCCGTGCTCTTTCGGAATCCCTCTGGCTTTGCCCGCTGAAAGCTCCATCATGAAGGGTTGGGAAGGGAGCGCCCACATCCCTCAAGTCTTACGGCCCAGACGGCTGCCTGGCAATCCAAGCTCTGGGTACCAGAGAAGCCTTTGGTTTGGGTCTCCGGCCAGATGGGGCTCCCCCTTTCTCCCCACCTTTCTGAGGGCCCAGGCAGTGGTGGCTTGGCTTGGACCTCTGGGATACTGCTGCAAGAAGATGCCCTGCTTCATCCCTGCCCAGTCACCGACTTCCCAGACCCCAAGCTGCTTTGAGCCTCCCTCCCTGTGAGGGGCCCTGGTCCAGCCCCCCCATTAGCCGGGATGGGGGAGCCCGAGGGCACTGGGGCCAGGCCTGGGCGGCCTTTGGGGGCAGTAACCAAACCATGTTTTTTTTTTGTTTGTTTGTTTGTTTGTTTTGTTTTGTTTTTTGTTTTGTTCTATTTCTGCATGATTTTCTCTTTCTTTTCTTCTCTCATCTCCTCCTCTCTTCTCTGCCCCCTGACTTTTTTCTCTTCGCTGATTCCCTTTTCTCTCTTCTTCCCCCCTTCTTGCTCTTCTCTCCGTTCCCTCCTCTACCTCCCCCTTCTCTCCATCCCGGCTCTCTCTCTCTCCTCTGCCCGCTTGCCAGTCATTGCTTATCCCGGGGAAAACCTCCAGTAGATTCGGACGTCGGGGCAGCGCCATAGGCATAGGAACCATAGAAGAGGTTGTCGTAACCAGTGTTGCCGCCTGCTCCGCGGCTGGGCCGGCTGCTGGCTCTTGCATGTAGCTCTTTTGTTTGTGGGGGACGGAGGCCGTGTTGGGGATGGGCCCCCCGCTGCCCCTTCTTGCTGGTCTCCTGAGTGGTGGGTGAGGCTGAGACTCCCTCATTGCCAGGGCCTCTCGAGGTGAGCGGGACTGGGGATGCCCACTGGGCACAACTCACTAGAGGCCCAGGCCAGACCCCCAGGGCCTGCTCTTCTGAGCCTCCCCTGAGTTCTGGTCCCCCCGGGCAAGGTGCAGTGTCCCCGGGACCAGCTCCCCCGATATTGCCTCCAGCTCTGCTAGGGCCACTGCCCATGCCCGACCCTGTCCCTGCTGCCCCCATCATGCCCGCTGCCTCCACCACCTGCTGCTCCCGCCTCCCATCTTCCCAGAGCATGAGCTGCCCAGGCTCCGGCCCCCCACTCCTGGCCCCTTTGTGCCCCTCCAGCATGGTGTCCCAGACAGGAGGGAGGAGGGCTCCTCGGAGTGGGGACCAAAGATCTGAGTGTCCTGGTGTGGGCCCAAGGTCCTGCCCTTTGCCCCCCGCCCCCGGGCAGTGGTTTATAGCCTGACTGGTGTGTGTGTGTGTGATGGGGAGAGGGCCCAGCACCCGTCCCCGATCCCCCTCAGCACGACTCTTGCACATTTGCCTCGTCTGGCTGTCTGTCCATCAGCCCGTCTGTCCTGCCTCCCTCTGGCCAAAACGTGCCGGGGAGCAGGGCCGGGGGCTGGGGAAGAACGGGAGAGAGCGGACTTTGTTTTTCAGCTGCTGGGGCCTGGAGGCTCCATGGAGGGATGGGCTGGTAGGAGGTAGACAGGGAGGGCACTGCCAAGGCTCTGCCCCATTCCCCCCTCTGGAAGGTGGGGCCCCCAGCTGTTGGGGAAGAGAGGGCAAAAGTGGGGGGACGGAGCTCCCTGTCCCCCGGTCCAGGACTCACCGCTTCTTGGTCTCTCTTTCTCCGGAAAGAGAACTGGGAGTCCGAAGGCCTTGGTTTTGACCATCACTCTGCCCTTCTTTTGAGCCTCAGTGTTCCCATCTGTAAAATGGGGTTCTCTAGTTGAGTGCCCTGGGAGGGGCATCAGAACACCCTGGTTCAAAGCCCACCTTTGACATTTTCTTGGGCAAAATGAATATTTTCTGATTTCTAAAATGAGGGGTTTGTGCCAAGTGTTTCTGTGCCAAGATTCTCCATGGTCCTGCTCTCCCCCTTCACTGAGGGGTTTGTTCAGGTCTCTCCATCCCTTCCCCCCACACTCCCAAGGGTCCCCTTTCAGAATCCCAGACCCCAGGGGGGTCCATTCCACTTGGAGCCTGGCCCAGGAGAACCTTGGCTTTCTGCCCCCCGGGAGGGGCCACAGGCACGGGCAGGAGGGGAGACCCGGACACCCACCCCTGCCCAGCCAGCATTGGGGGAGCACAGGGCAGATCCTGAGCCCAGCCTTCTCTCTGCAGTCACTGATTGTGCCTGGCAAGAGCCCCACCAGGAAGAAGTCGGGCCCCTTCAGCTCACGCCGGAGCAGCGCCATTGGCATTGAAAACATCCAGGAGGTGCAGGAGAAGAGGTGGGTGCGAGGGGCCCCTTTCTGCCGCTGCCCTCATCCTCCCTGCCTTCCCACGGTGCCCGTAGCGACGCCTTCCCATGGTGCCCATAGCGACGCCTTCCCACAGTGCCATAGTGATACCTTCCCACGGTGCCCATAGTGAATCCTTCCCACGGTGCCCATAGTGATGCCTTTCCACGGTGCCCATAGTGACTCCTTCCCACAGTGCCCATAGCGACGCCTTCCCACGATGCCCATAGCGACGCCTTCCCATGGTGTCCATAATGACGCCTTCCCACGGTGCCCATAGCAATGCCTTCCCATGGTGCCCATAGCGACGCCTTCCCACCTCACCTTCTGCTGTCGGAGCTCTGGTTTGGGAGTCAGGAAGCCCAGCGGACTGTATGCCTCAGTTTCCTCCCTTCTGCAATGGGAATATTTGCCTTTCTTACCCGATAGGGTGACATAAATTATAAACGTGAGCCATCATGATCACTTCCATAGTTTGTTCTAGCTCCCCACCAAAATCTTGTCCTGGGATCCTAGGTTTAGAGTTAGAAGAGATCTCAGAGTTCACGCATCCCACCTGTCAGGGTACAACCCATTCTTATTTTAGAGAGCAGGAAACTGAGTCCCAGAGAGGTTGAGACTTGCTCAGCATCACACCCAGAAGCAGCTGGATTTGAACACAGATTCCTCAGCTCTAAATCCATCATTTTCCATTGCACCTGACTGTCTTCCCTTTCCCCGCCCCCTTTTCTTCGTTCCCTCCCTCTCCCTCTCCATGTCATCCTCCATCCTCCCAGAGGGATCTTCCAGGTACTAAAAGCTCCTCCTCTTCGTACCTTCCTCCATCCTCCCAGAGGGATGTAACAGGAAGTATAAGCTCCTCCCTCTCCTTCCTCATACCATCCTCTGTCTTCCCAGAGAGATCTTCCAGGTTCTAGAAATTCCTCCCTCTCTTTCCCCATATTAGCCTCCGTCCTCCTAGAGGGATCTTCCAGGTACTATAAGCTCCTCTCTCTCCCCATACCATCCTCCATCCTCCATCCTCCCAGAGGGATGTTACAGGAACTATCAGCTTCTCCATCTTCTCCAAGATTTAGAGCCCACACTGTTCCCCCTCCCTGTTTGAATCTCTGAAGAGCCAGGAAGGGACAGTGAAGTTGCCTCGTGCTTTCAGAAAGCCCTGCCCCCCAACTTCTCAACACCCCTTCTTGTGACATCTGCAGCCAGACACAGCTTGGGGGGGGGGGCCAAGTCCAGCAACCTCAGTTTGATTCAGGTACTAGTGGCAGGAAGAGCAGGAGTCCCCTGTAGCTCTCCCCATTCATGTTGCCTTTCCTCATGCCAGACCTGATGCTGAATCACCCCGCTGTCCCCGGGTGCCCCGAAGAGAGAGCCCACCTGCTGGCCAAAAGACCCCAGACAGCGGACATGTCTCTCAGGAGCCCAAGTCGGAGAATTCATCCACTCAGAGCTCCCCAGAGATGCCCACCACCAAAAACAGGTTGGTGCCCATACAAGTTTGGGTATTGCCAGGCTGGGGATGGGGTTTCCTTCATAGAGTCACAGAAGCTTTGACCTGGGGAGCCCTCGGGAGCGATGGAGTCCACCTCCTTCCCGAGAAGCCATTTCTTCTCCAGGCTACCCACCAAAAGGTGATTCACACCTTTGCTTAAAGACCCCCACGAGGGAGAACCCACTACCGCATTTTAGTTTTGGAGAGCTCTCTGTTGAGAAGCTTTTCCTTCATGGAATTGCAAGCTGCCCTCTCCATAGGTTGCCCCCTGATTGTTCCTAGTTCTGGGGCCCAACTGAAAAAGTCTGCTCTCCCTCCCCAGCATAAGAGCCCCTTGCACAGTGGAAGCCAGCTCTTGTGGTCCTCGAGCGTCTCCTCTCCTGCCAGTTAAACACACCCAGCAGGTCCTTTAGCCAATCATTGTGACCCCCTGCTCCCAACTGACACAGTGCTCTAGGTATGGCCCCCCCAAAGCAGAGGATGAGGAGGGGAGCTCTCACTTTCCTCTGCCTCCAAGTTAGACCTCTCTTACAGCAGCCACAAATTACACAAGCATTTTTGCCTGCTAGCTCACTCTCTTGGCTCATATCAGGCTTACACAACGCTAAAACCAGATTTGATTTTTATTTCTCAGACAATCAGGGTTAGGTGACTTGCCCAACATCACACAGCTAGTAAGTGCCCGAGGTTAATCCTCCTGACTCAAAGCTGGTGCTCTATCCACTGCACCCCCCAACTGCCCCTGAAATCAGATTGATTTATTTCTTTTGGCCAGGCAGTCAGGGTTAAGCGGCTTACACACAGCTAGAAAGTGTCGAGTGCTTAAGGTCAGGTTTGAATTCAGATCTTCATGATTCCAGAGCTAGTGCTCTGTCACTGTTCCATCTTCCTGCCCCGAAAACCAGATCTTTTACTTTTTTTTTCCACCTTTTAAAAATTTTATTGGTATAATTTGTGGTTCCATTGCTTAATTTCTACTACTCCTCTCCCTTCATTAGAAACATTCCACGTATGACTATTTTATAAAAGAAAAAAAAAGGAAAAAAATCCTCTATCAATATTGATAAATAAAAGATTTGGGTTTTTTTAAATTCAATTTCTAACTTTTGTTTTATTGGATTATTTAATCCATTCACATGTAAAGTTATGAGTTAGGTTTATATTTTTATCCTTGTTTCTAATATGGTTTTTTTCTGAATGGGATTTAAAAAAAATCCATACTCTAAAGATATTGTTTGTTCTTTTGCTTAATCTATTTTTCCCTGAGGCGATTGGGGTTAAGTGACTTGCCCAGGGTCACACAGCTAGGAAGTATTAAATGTCTTAGGCTAAATTTGAACTCAGATCCTCCTGACTTCAGGGCTGGTGCTCTATCCACTGTCCCACCTAGCTGCCCCAATGCTTAATCTATTTTAAGGAAACCCTATTTCTATAGGTTCTCTTTCCTTTATCTTTAAATTCTCCCTACTGTTAAATGGTCAAAGGATATGAGCAGGCAGTAAAGCCAGATCTTTTTCAAGCAAAAATCGCCTAACTGTGCCCTCTCCCTCCTGTACTTATAGACTTGATTTTTTTGGAACCAAAATGTCGGGCTTGACATTTTTCCCCCATTGAATTTCATCTTTTTGTTATTGTTGCTGTTTAGATGATTAATTGTATCCAATTCTCCCTGACCCCATTTGGGTTTTTGTTCTGCAGTGGTTTGCCATTTCCTTCTCCAGCTCATTTTACAGATGAGCAAACTGAGGCAAACTGGGTTAAATGACTTGCCTAGGATCACATAACTAATAACATCTGAGGCTGAACTTGAACTCAGATCCTGTGATTCCATGATCGGCATCCTATCCACTGCACCTCCTATTAGATCAAGCCCATCTCATTTAAGACTGGGGGCCACTGAATCCTACATCATACTCCCTATTGGCTGCATGACTTAGTTAAACATTTTAATCTCTCTATTCTATTAAATTTTTATTTATTTTATTAAGTATTTCACATACACTTGATCTGATTCAGGAGCCTGTTGCGGCCCCTGTGTTCGATGCCTCTGCTCCAGCCTCTTAAGATCTGCCTCTGTGGTCCATTATTTCAGCTCTTCCTCCCAGCTTTGTGTCCCTTTCATCTGCAGATTTGTTAAGCGTAACATCTCTGCCTTTCACAAGTTAATAACAGAAATGTTCAACAGCCCAGGGCCAGCTGCTGATCCCTGGGCCCTCTGCTGGCAGTCTCTTGTCAAGTTGACATTAAATGGTGATGGCCGCTCTTTGAACCTGGTCATTCAGCTATTTCTGAATCTTTCTAAATGGGATATCATCTAGTCCACCTATCCATGGGAACAGTAGGTTCTTTATTGGGGACTTTATCGGCAGCATTTCTCCCATATATGAATTAGTCACCTCTCCCTGACAAAGAAGGAAATTCAGAGCTGAGACCCACTCTGAGGGCTCTCTGCAGTTCTTCCTTATCTTTCCAGACCTTTCACCACTCATCTCTTGAATGATCTGTTTTAGGAAGTCAACTTCACTAGCCCATAGCTGGAAACTTCTTATTTTCTTTCTATTTTAGAAAATCAGGATTCCCCCTTGGGGTCCTATTGATTTTTCTACCTTGGGCACAGCAGACCATTCCCCCCACCTGCCCCTAGTGAAAACTGCTCCTGAATCTTCCTGATTGCTAATTTCTACTTCAGAGTCTATTTTGTTCTGGCAGCAGGGTCTGAATGACCATGGGCTGGGACAACTATAGCCATTTAAGGCGAGGGGAGGACTAAGATCTTTACCATTCTAGACTGGAACCCTCACAGGTAGCACTCACTTTCTAAGGGTCCTTAAGTGCCCTCAGGCTTAAGTAGAGATAGGAGGGAAATGAGGGAATATGAGGGCTTGGGAAGTGGGAGCTTGGTGGAGGATGGGGGGACCCAGCTTTACACCTGGGATCTGGGATGGGAGAACACTGACGATCCCAGATTGTGTGTTGGCAGGGCAGAGATGGCCATCCAGAAGGCTGAGGCGCTGAAGGATTTCTCCCGGTCATCCTCTAGTGCCAGCAGCTTCGCCAGCGTGGTAGAAGAGACAGAAGGTGCCAATGAAGACGACATGGGCATGGTAACCATGGGGATTTGGGCACTGCCCCTCACGGGGAGGGGGTCCTGTCCCAGTATTGATATGTGCTTTTCTGTGCCTTTTGGGGTCAATGGGAATGGATGTGTTCTGTAGGAGACCAGGAGATTCCCCTGAATTACTTGGGATGACCCATATAACCAAGAAGTGCCCGTAATATTCCTGGGAAGATGCTTAGTGGTGCCTTTGGTGCTCTCGGTCAAGATCAGTGGTTGTACACTACATAAAAGAGAACGTCTTTGTGGACAGACTCATGGTCCCGTTCATTCTCCACATTTCTCATGGCCATTCCCTCTTCTGTCCCCACTGCCATCACCCTAGTATCATCTGTCACAGGAGCCTCTGAACATCTTCCTGCCTCCCCTCTTTTCCTCTCTCCTCCCCTCCTCCCCTCTTCTCTTCCTTTTTTTCCTTTCTCTCCCTTTCCTTCTCTTTCCCTCTTTCTCCTCTCCTCTCATCCTTTCCCCTCCTCTTCCTTCCTTTTCCCTCCTCTCTCTTCTTTCTGTTTCTTTCTCTCTTACCTATTCTTTCTTTTTTATTCTCTCACTCTATTTCCCTTCTAATCTGTCATTTATACCACAGCCAAAACGATTTCTCATTGAATCCGTCACTTTGTTCTTCTGCTCCAGAATCTTTCAGTGGTTCCCTCTTGCCTGCAGAGTAAATGTTAGATTCTTTTGCCTGGCATTCAAGGTTCTCTAGAATCAGATGCTACTGTCCCTTTCCAGCCTCATTTCATAGTTCTCCTATCTACGAATTCTAAGCTATAACCAGTCTAGCTAACTCTGCTCAGGCCCTGTGCATTCTATACCTTTGTTCAAGCTGTTCCTGATTACCTACCTTCTCTCTTTTTCTCCTATTTAATTTCTCTCTCTCTTTTAAAGTCCAACTCCAGGACCATCTCCCTCTGGGAAGTCCCCCCAGGTACTCCCATCAGTAATGAAGAACTCCCTCAGATTTCACTTAGCACTCTATTCTGCCTCCTCTAAGTCACCCTTTCCTGGTTCCGAACCCTCCAGAGGCCTTGGTTGGGCATTAGGGGGGAATGCTATATTTGAGATCAGAGGAGATGAATTCAACATGTAGCTTTACTCCTACTACTGTAGACTTGGTCATAAACACCATTGAGAGTATTTGTGTTAATGCTTTCTTTGTTTATGCTGTGAACTTTAGGAGGGCAGCTGTCTCAACTGTCTCTCTTCCCCAATGCCATACAAGCTGGACATCTCCTCCCAGCTTCCTCAGTTCTTTGTCCCTCAGTTTCCTCATCTGTAATACTTACTTTGTCTATAGCCCTTGAAGGTATGCAAAGCACCATATGTAAATTATCCAATTATCTCATCTGAAAATGAAGGAGTTGGCCTAGGTGGTCTCTGAAGTCTCTTTAGACTGGAAATCTAGAATCCTGTGACTATTTTTATAAGGAACTTCCAATAAGGAAAGTCCCTCTACCAATGCAGAGAGGCATCTATCCTTGAACTTTGAGGTATGGAGTTGTCCAAGGTCCTGAAAGTGAATGGGGTTTGTCCACTGTCACCCAGCCAGAGGTGGTCTTGATTCCAAGGGCCTTCCTGTTTCTGAAACTGGCTCTTTATTGGCTTTCCAGGTTGCCACTTACATTGAATATAGTTGAAGCAGAATGGTTGGCATTTAAGTCAATGCTAGCCAGGCATGGTGATCCCCCCTTCTCATCCCAGAGGATGAGGCTGGTGGATCATACGAGCTCAAGAGTTCTGAACTGCAGCGGGGTAAGCCACTCACTCCCTAAGTGGGTACCAACCAGTTACCCAAGGCGGGCCCAACCAGTCCAGGTCAGAATTGAAGCAGGTCAATTTGGGTTGGGCCCATGAGTTGCCCTGAACTTGGGAGAAATAAAAAGACTCATGTCTAGAAAGAAAAGAAGAAAAGAGAAGAAATGTGTACTGAATGAATAAATTCTAAATGAATTGAATAAGAGATATTCTGGGGTCTGGGAGCATCTCCCTATGGTCATGAGAATCTTATTGTGTGACTGGGAGACATTTGTACCATCTGAAACTGGAGGATGGGGCCCCATCCTTGTATGACTTAAGATATAATGGAGTCATGGAGACACAGAGCCTTTATCTCTGAGAAGCCACGTGTGTGACTGGGAATCTGGGCTGATCAAAAAAGGGCTGGACTTAATCGGAAGACCCAAGTTTGAATCCCAGTTCTATTGCTTCTAGCTATGGGAGTTGGGATAAATCATTCAGTTTCCCTAAGGCTCAGCATGTTAGAGAAAGTGCTGGGCTTGGAGTCAGGAAAACCTGAGATCAGATTCTATACTCACTAACTGTGTGATCCTGGACAAATCACTTCTCCACGTTTGTCTCAGTTTCCTCATCTGTAAAATGAACTGGAGAAGGAAATGGCAAATCATTCCAGTGTCTCTGCCAAGAAAACCCCAAATGAAGTCACAAATAGTGGGATAGGACTGAAAGTGAGTAAAGAACAGCAACAAAAGAACTTAGTCTCCCCATGTGTAAGATAAGGATGTTAGAATGAATAGATACTAGGATCTCTTCATGCTTTAAACCTGACTACATTGGTTTAGAATAGCGAGAGACTAGGATCCCTTCATGCTTTAAATCTGACTACATTGATTTAGAATAAAGAGACAGTAGGATCCCTTCAGGCTGTAAGTCTGACCACATTGGTTTAGAATAGAGACTAGGATCCCTTCTTGCTTTGAATCTGACTACATTGGTTTAGAATAGATAGAACCCAGGACCTTTTCAGGCTTTAAATCTGACTACATTGGTTTAGAATAGAGACTAGGATCCCTTCTTGCTTTAAATCTCGTCATCACTTTGGTTGAACAGAGACTCCTGGTCTGGCCAGAGCTGGGAGGTAGGAGCCAGGGGACGGCAGTTGTCTCCCCCTGCTGATCACTGCTGGTAGGACAGGTGATGCTGGGCCTGTTTATTCCCCCTGCAAAGGTCCAAGTGCTACAACTAAGCGACTGTGTCCCTCTGTCACCCTCCAGGAAAGTGTGTCCTCCTCTGGGATGCCACATAAGAGAGACTCCTTCATCTACAGTACTTGGCTGGAGGACAGCGTCAGTACTACCAGTGGGGGAAGCTCACCAGGTACTACCCCACTCCTCCCCGTTGTGGGGGAGGGTGTAGGACTAACTCAGGGTGGGGGGAGGGGCAGTGCTGACCCCTGGTGGGGGGAGGAGCAGAACTAACCCTTGGTGTTTGGGGGGACTCACTCTCCATAACAAACCTTGGGGTCCCTGTCACCCCAACCTTCCCAAAACCTGGCCCCATCCCTGGGTCTGCTTGGGTCTGAGGGGCCGAGGGCAGCGTCAGGTCAGTGTCTCTGCTCTGCTACTCCCTTAAATGGGTGACTTCAGGCAAGACACTTTCCATCCTTGGACCTCAGGTTTTTTCATTGGTAAAATGAAGGAATTGGACGCACTCATTTTAAAAAAAAAAAAAAGATTTATTTTTCCCCAATTAGATGTAAAAACAATTTTTAACATTCTTTAAAAAATTTTTTTTTAAGTTTTGAGTTCCAAATTCTATCCCTCTCCCCTCTCTTCTCTCCTTTTCCCCCTGCCTGAGACGGTAAACAATCTGATATAAATTATCCAAGTGCAATCCATATTAGTCACTTTGTGGAAGAAATCTCACACAAAATAAGAAAGCAAGAAAGTACGTTTCCGTCTGTATTCATATACCATCAGTCCTTTCTCTGGCGGTGGATGACATTTCTCATCATGAGTCCTTTGGGATTGTCTTGGACCATTTTATTGCTGAGGATAGCTAAGTTATTCCTAGTTCTTCATCAGACAGTATTTTCACCATTACTGTGTTCAATGTTCTCCTAGTTCTGCTCCCTTCAATCTGCCTCAGTTTGTAAGTCTTTCCAGGTTTTTCTGAAACCATCCTGCTCGTCATTTCTTCCACAGCTTCTTCAGCCATTCCCCAACTGATGGGCATCCCCTTGGTGTCCGATTCTCAGCTACCACTAAGAGAGCTGCTATAAATATTTTTGTACAACCAGGTCCCCCCCCCCTCCCCATTGGGGGGAGTCTCTTTGGGATACAGACCTGGTAGTGGTATTGCTGAATTAAAGGGCTTGCAGTTTTAAAGCCCTTTGGACATAATTCCAAATTGCTCTTCAGGAGGCTTGGACTAGTTCACAACTCCACCAATGGTCCGTTAGTGTTCCAGTTTTCCCATATCCCCTCCGACATTTATCATTTTCCTTTCCAGTTATACTGGCCAATCTGATAAGTGCAAGATAGCACCTCAAAATTGTTTTAATTTGCATTTCTCTAACCAAAAGTAATTTAGAATATGTTTCCTATTGTTACATGATTTCTTTGTCTGAAAATTGCTTATTCGTATCATCTGATTCCTTATCAATTGGGGAATGACTTGTGTTCTTATAAATTTGACTTGATTCTCTTTAGATAAATATGAAATGAAGCCTTTATCAGAGATACTTGCTGTAAAAAAAAATTCTCCCTCTCCCCTTTTTCTCCTTTCCTTCTAATTTTTACTGCATTGATTTTGTTTATGCAAAACCTTTTCAATTTTACATAATCGAAATTAGGCATTTTATATTTTATAATGTTCTCCCCATCTTGTTTGATTCTGATGTAGTGATCTTTTAAGGATCCTTTCAGCTCTCAAATCCCTATTTTGTTTCTAGCTAGGCTGAATCATACCGTGAAACTGTTTTAGGGTCAGAGCAGTAGCCCTCTTCCCATCGGCAGTGACCACCCATCTGTCCCTTCTTTTGACCTCTGCCCCCACCCCAGGCCCCTCTCGGTCACCACAGCCAGATGCCAGGAAATCAGGGGACCCGGCCTGTCCAGAGATTAAGATCCAGCTGGAGGCACCTGAGCAGCAGCACACACCCCACTTGGTGAGCCTCAGGGAACCCTGGGGAGGGAGACAGGCTCAGGGAGGGATGCCAATGGTCTAGACTTAAGACCAAGTTAGCGATACCCCTCATCCCCAACCCAAATCATCAGATTGGGAGCAGTCAGTGGACAGAACTGTAGAGGGTTTGTTCTGGGCCGCCCTTCTCTCCAGGTTCTGAGGACATCATCCCCCCTCCCCATACCTGACAGCAGCTTACTGAGTGGAGAGATTTCTCTCTGGATGTTCCGGGGGTTCTTGGGGGTCTAGGACAAGGATCTGGGCTCATTGAGTATCTTCTTTTTCCCCTGCCTGCCATCTGTCCATCCTGTTGACCTTTCTATATCTGTGTAGGGCTGCTAGCCTTTCCAGCCAGGCCTCCATGGATAGGATGTTCCAGGTTAGTCTCTGCCCACAGGAGGGGGAGTGACAAGGGGGGAATGGTTTGGGCTGTACCCTGGCACAGAGGGCATAATGCCATGGGAAGGCCCAGTTCTTAGAGATGGAGCTTGGGTTCCTACCCCGCTGTTACTCAGGCTTTGTTCAGGGTGAGCCCAGAGGAGAAGCCTTCCTCTTGGACACTGGCCAGGCAAGCAGCAGGCTTCGTGGGCAGGTGGCTGCCCAAAGTCGCCCTCCAGCTTGCTCCTTGCCAGGCCCTGCCCCCTGCTTCCCAAGACTCCTTTCCCCCCGGGAGGCCCCGGCTGACCCTTCCTTCCCAAAGTCCCTTCTCCTTCTCTGCCCACAGACCCCTCGGCAGAAGCACAAGCTGAGATCGCTGCTGCAGAGCAGAGATGGCGACCCTGCCTTTCTCGCCATGGCCAGTCCGCTGGACTGGTCTCTTTGCTCTCTTTGTGCCCTCCCCTTGCCTAGGATCACAGCTCTGCAGGGCGGAGCTTCCTGGGTCTCAGGGCCTGGCCAGGATGCTGGGGGCCCCTTGTGCTCCCTGAATATGCAGGGGTCCCATGAGCTGCCTACCCCTAGAAAACTGCAGGCATTGTGCCTGCCAAGGGGCACAGTGCCCACCCATAAGGCTAGCAGCCCCATCCAGGACCCCTGGCGCAACCTGAACGGGTTGATGCCAGAGCTTCCAGCCTGAGCCCTTGCCCTGCTTCCTCCTTATCCCTCAGAACCTCCATCCCCTGGGGATGACCTGGATCCCTGCCCATCTCAGAAGAAACCAGGCTGGCACCTTTCTGGATTGGGCACCTTCTGGGGCATCATTGTGCCTAGCTGCTCCTGCCAGGGTTCAGGACATCTCTGGGGCTGGCAGGATGCTATGGCAGAGTGGAAGAAGCCCTGGCCTGGGTCCAGTCCCAGTCTCCCTCCTGCTTTCTCCTCGCTATGTGAGCCAAGTCATTTCTCTTCAAGCCTCAGTTTCTTCCTTAGTAAAAAGGGGATCCAGACTAGATGGTCCCCTGCATCTTCCCAGAATTCTGCCATCTTCTGAGCCTGCTGAGGCGGGAAGCTTGTAGCTTGTAGCTGGCCTCCTGTCCCCTTCTTTCTCCCGCGTCATGCCCAGAGCAGGTGCCCCCTCCCCCCCTCCATCCCGGACCACAGGCTGCCCAATCTTGCCCATTATTGACACGCCAGGCTGTCAGTCAGGGGCCTCTACCTCGTGGGCCCTGTTCAGGCCACCAGGTTGAGGGGAGCCAAATTAGGTGTACTCACTGGGCCACCTTCCCCACACCCTCCCTCTCCTGCTTCCGCCCCTGCCCACAGGGGAGGGCAGTGCTTTGTGTCCTTCCCTGCCCCCACAGGGTCCCCGCTCGGTCACTGCCCACGGCTGAGAGACTGGCACCATGGCCCTCTGAAGGCTCAGCAGGCCCGCCACTGAGACTCCAGGATTCTAGTTTTCACCCCCCACCGTTCTCCCCACTTCCTTACCTCTGGTGTCTCCTGGCACCTGGGAGAGTGGCAGCCTGATGCCCTTCCCCTGTCTCCAACCCCGTGATGGCTGGCAGGACGGGCCAAGGCTGGGAACACTTGGCACAGGGAGGGCTGGCTTCCGGGGCTGCCTGTGGTCGGCGGCACCCACCGTTGGGGAAATGGGGGGGTTGTTCCTGTCCTCCTCAGCCCACTCCTCGGCCCCTGGAGGCTTCAGGAAGTCGGGGTAATGGTGGAGCTGCTGTATGTCCATGTTGTGTGTGTTTGTCTGTGTTTTTTAAGGCCTCGGGCCCCCGGGCCTGCCGCCCAAGCCAAACACTTGTTTCTGAGACCGCGCTTGTGTGTGTATCAGTGACAGGTGTAAAATAAAGTTCTATTTATCACTATTGTAACCTAAGCCTGGTTTAACCTTTCATCTTCATGTTAAGGAGGGGTAATAGGGAAGTCCAGAACAAATGAGTTATTATTATTATTATTATTATTTGCTGAGGCAATTGGGGTTGAGTGACTTGTCCAGGGTCACACAGCTAGGGAATGTTAAGTGTCTGAGACTAGATTTGAACTCAATCCTTCTGACTTCAGGGCTGGGGCTCTACCCAGTGCCCCACCTGGCTGCCCCGCAATGTTATTATTCCATCAAGCCATGTTCTCCTGGGTTATTAACCAAGCCCCGTCCCCCTCTGGGCCTTGGTTTGCTTTTCAGTTAAAGGACCAATGATAATTAGTACTGGGACAGCGCTTTCAAGTATTGGGAATTGTTGATTAACCACCTACTATGTGCCAAGAATTCTGTTAGGTGCCAGGATAGTGAAGTGGGAAGGAAATCATTCTTTCTCCTTCTAATAGAGAAAGACATCACCTAAAAAGGAGCAAGGACTCAGGGGAGAATGGTTGGGAAAGCACTTGGAGTCAGAAGCAGAGGCTTCTGGGAGCAAGTCCCTGGGGAAGGAGAAAAGGGATCCCAAGGAGGTGAGGGAAGGTCCATGGGAGGAGGCGAGGAGGCAGCTGGAGTCTGGGGTGAGGTCCAGAGGAAGAGCCGAAGGTCTGGGGGAGTGCTCAGGGCCAGCAGGTAAGTGGGCTAAGGAGGAAGATTTCCTGATCGCTTCCATCTCCCATCCTCCCCTTTTCTTTCCAGTGATAATTTTATTTTTCTTTCTATCTTCTATCCAGAAAAGGGGAAGGAAATCCAGGAGAAAACTCACCTAAACCCAAAGAGAAGGGGGCGGGATGGGGATGGGGCTCTCCAGTGGCAGATGCTAAAAAACAAAGCATGAAACAAGCCCCTAGGATTGGGCCACTTGGAAGTCTGAAAGCTCACTCCCGCTTGAGCCTCCCAACACTGAGCTAAATTCTACAGCTATGACGCATCCCATTTTACAGATGAGGAAAAAGGTTCAGAGCTGGTGACTTGTCCAGGAAGCATTAAAGGTAGGATTTGAATCCAATCTTCCTGATTCCATGAGGAAGCAGCTAGGTGGCTCAGTGGTTAGAGTACCAGGCTTAGAGTCAGGAAGACCAGCCTCAGAGGCTCACTAACTGTGACCCTGCCCAAGTCACTTCATCCTGTCTGCCTCAGTTTCCTCATCTGTAAAATGAGCTGGAGAAGGAAAAGCAAACTACCAGTTATCTTTGCCAAGAAGACTCCATGGATAGTATTGGACCCCAACGTGGTCCAGGGGGCATGGAGAATGGGACACAGCCGAACCGCTTGCTGATTCCAAAGACAACAGGACTTCCTAATCTCTAAGGTCCCGAGTGGCTCTAAAATGCCATGGAAGTTAGGAAGGGGGCGGGGGATACAGCCCGCCCCAGACCTGCAGAACACAGGGCTACTTACAAGTGCCTCAGGTCCTCCATCCCAGCCTCCAGACATCTACATACTTGACAAGCTCCGGGTTCTGTGTCCACTCTGCCATCCCCCTGACCCCTAACAGCCTGGACTGTTGACGCTCCCCAGGGTCAAGGGAGCTGTGAGAGAAAATGCAAATGGGCCCCGAGTCTGCTGACAAAAAGGGGCCTCAGAACCCTGCTCCCAGTTACTGATGCTCCCTGAGCTTCTCTCTTGGGCCACCAGGTGTCACCAAGGACCTGCAGAACAGGGATGCTCAGAGCTAGATGGCTCGATTTGGGGCTGGCGGAGGGAGATGTTCTGATAGCTTCCATCTGTTTCTTTCCTTAGTTAGGGAACCCTTTCTTTCTGGTGATAATTTTATTTTTCTATCTATCTATCTATCCATCTATCTATCTTTTGAACTATTCATCTGTCTAATCATCTATCTAGCTTTGTAGTTTTTTAATCTGTCTATATATTTTTGTAGCTGTTTATCTATCTATCTGTCTATCTGTCTATCCCTCCATCTATATCTGCCTATCTATCAATTTATCTATGTGTCTTTCTGTCTTGTTTGTCCATCCATCCAACCATTTATATTTATGTACCTATAAACCTATCTATTTATCTGTCATCTACCTATCTAGCTATCCATCTATATCTGCTTGTCTCTATCAACTTATCTATGTCTGTGTCTGTCTTGTTGTCCATCCATGCATCTGTCCATTCATTTTATTTATCTACCTATCTATACATCTGTCCATCTGTCTGTCTGTCTGTCGTCTGTCTGTCTCTCTATCTACCTACTTATCTGTCTCAACTTATCTATGTCTGTCTTATTTGTTTGTTCATCTATCCATCTATCCATTTATCTATATCTATCTATCTCTCTATCAACCTACTTATCCATCCTCCATCTATCCATCCATACATATATTTATCTATTTATATATATATAATATGTATATATATATATATATATATGAGTGTTTCTAGCAACTTATCTATGCCTGTGCCCATCTGTCTTGTTTGTCCATACATACATATATACATCCATTCATCTACATCTAGCTAGCTGTCTTATCTATTGACCTATCTATTTAGCCATCCATCCATCTACCTCTGCCTGTCTCTATTTGTCAGTTTTTCTATGCCCATGTCTGTCTTGTTTGTCCATTCATCCATCCAACTATTCATCAATATCTATCTATCTATCCACAATGCATGTATATATATGTATTATTTGTACATAGTTTGCATGTTGTCTTCCCCATTAGACTGTGAGTTCCTTGGGAACAGGGATTGTCCCTGCCTTTTTTTGTACCCCTGATGCTTAGTTCAGGGCTTGGCATATAGTAGGCACATAATAAATGCCCATTGACTGACTGACCAATCAACCCTATGAGCTTGCTAGGAGCCTCTGTTGACCTTGAGAGTGAGGGACCAATTGATGGTCAGCAATTAAACAAATATCTTTTGAGTTCTTATAAAAGAAGGAGGCAGTTGGCTAAGAAATGTGATTCTAAGAGAAAAAGTCAATCAGGTTTGCCCTCCAGCCACTTATAGTCAACTGGGGATGGATTAATCTGTACACAAAAAAATACATTCAAGGTGACTTGAGAAGAAAAAGGGGGATGATATCCACTAACTGGGGGAGCAGAGGTAGATTGGGAGAATCCAAATCTTTTGGGGGGAAGGAGGCAATCGGGATTAAGTGGGTCACACAGCTAGTAAGTGCCTGAGGCTGGATTTGAACTCAGCACCCATGCTGTATTCACTGTGCTACTTAGTTGCCCCAAAAAAGCTGAGTCTTGAAGGAAGATTTTGAGAGACCGAGATGAGAAGGGAGGGCAATCCAGTCATGAGGAGTGGGGACTTATGTAAGTGTAAGAGATGAATAGACAGTAAGTTGTTTGACTATTGTGCTGTATGTGTGAGGGGAAAATGTGAAAAAAAAAATGCAAAAACAAAGTCTGGAGTCAGATTTTCTCAGGCCTTGAACACAGAAGTTTGTGTTTTTTGTATTTCTTGGACCCCTGTGGCAGCCTGGTGAATGACCCCGATGGATCTCTTCCAGAGTAATGTTTTTAAATGCATAACATAAAATACAGAAGATTACAAAAGGAGAATGATTATATGAAAGTAAGTTATCAACAGATTTTTCAAAATGAATTCATATACCCCAAGTTAGGAACCCTTGTCCCAGAGGCAGTAGGGGGATGGCTATGGGTGGGGGGAGGTCAAGCCTGTCTTCTGGAAGAGATTTTGGGCAGCTCTGAGGAGGATTGGAGAAGGGAAAGATTAGGAAGTTACTACAAAGGCCCAGCTGAGAGCCAATGAGGCCTTGATGAGTTCTAGACTAGAGTATATGAATAGAGAGGAGACAGATTGAGGAGATGTTGGGGAAGGCTTGGCAAAGGACCAGATTTGGGAGTAGGGAGAAGGTGTCTACAGGGTTGGGAGCCCAGTGATTGGGAGCTCAATAGAAATAAGACACTTTAGGGAAGGGAACATTTTGGAAGGAAAGACATTCTGTTTGAGGGATGCTGAGTTTGAGTTGCATATGGAATATCCATGTGACCGTATCTGTCAAGCTGATGAAGATCTCTGAATAGACCTTAGGGTAGGAGACTGTAATAGGAGACCAAGGTTTGGGGGTCATCTGGGCAGAGAGAATAACAGTCCATGTGAGGGGAGGAGCTGGATTCCTAAGGCCCAGGACAGAAGTCTGGGGGATGTCCAGCTCGGGCAGTGGGACATGAGGGATGAACCAGCAAAAAAGATGGAGGAGGAGTTGCCCACTGGGTGGGAGGAAAATCAGAAGGCAGAGCTGGCAAGGAAGCCAAGGGAAGATATGGTATCTGAGCAGCAAGAGTCATCAATGGTGATAGAAGCAGTGGAGAGGTACAGGAGGAGGAAGACTGAGAAAAAGCCATTGGATTTGTCCATTAAGTGACCACAGGAAGCCTTGGAGGGCAGTTTCAGCTTAGTGGTGGGGTCTGGAAGTCCGGTCATTAGGAGCTGAGAAGGGAATGGAGGGTAATGCAGTGGAGACAATGAGGGCAAGTAACTCTGGGAGGTTTTTTTTATTATTATTAAAGCTTTTTATTTGTATAA
This sequence comes from Myrmecobius fasciatus, assembly GCA_023553655.1. Lineage (NCBI taxonomy): Eukaryota > Metazoa > Chordata > Mammalia > Dasyuromorphia > Myrmecobiidae > Myrmecobius > Myrmecobius fasciatus. Next base: position 26,111 of record JAJPUD010016781.1, read on the forward strand.
CGTATGTATGGGTAGTTCTTCAGTATTGATCTTTCCAAAGCTTTCCGTTACAGATTTTACCCCCAGTCCCCTCCCCTCCCCTAGATGGCAGGAAGTCCACTACAACTCTGGGAGTTTTGAAGGAAGGGAGAAAAGATCTGGGATACCCAGGAGGTTGCTAAGGTGATTTTTCTTTCTTTCCTTTTTTATTTTTTGCTGAGGCAATTGAGGTTAAGTGACTTGCCCAGGATCACACAGCTAGGAAATGTTAAGTGTCTGAGATCAAATTTGAACTCAGGGCCTCCTGACTTCAGGACTGATGCTCTCTCCACTGCGCCATCTAGCTGCCCTGCCAAGGTGATTTTTCTAAAGTAACTGGTTCTGTCACTTCTCCTGCTCAATGAACTCCAGCAGCTCCCAATTACCGCTAGAACCAATTATAAATTAACTCCTCTGTTTTCCGTTTAAGACCCTTCACAACCTGGTCCCTTCCTAGCTTTCCAGTCTTCTTCCCTTTAACTGCCCTCCATGCGTCCTAATGCAGCCATGTTGGCTCCTGTGCAATTTCTCAAACCTGGCGCCTCTCATTCCCTACATTTGTGCAGCTGTTCCACATTCCGGGAGTGCTTCACCCCTTCCCTTCTATTTTTAATTTCTCTGCCTTCCTTCAAGATCCGGTTCAGATCTCCCCTTTTGCAGGAGGGCTTTCCTGGCACTGCCAGGTGCTAGTGCCTTCCTCACGTAGATTGCCTTCTAGAGAGAGCTCATATGTACTTTATATTCTGTGTCCGCCATTGCAACAGGAGAGCCTTTTGTGTAGTCATTTCTTGGCACGGCCCCTGGAGCGTAGCAGGATGGCAGATAGGTGGAAAGGAGGAGGAAACCTGAGCATGTCTGTGGGCATGAGAGAAGGAGCAGTCTACACTGGATGCAGTCTACACAGGGTCCTGGTGTTTTCTGGAGACACAGGTTTCTGTGAGAACCAAAAGAAAGATGGAGAGTAAGAGGGTTAGCTCTAGGATGAAGAGGGATTAGCTGGCAATAGGACAGGGTTCCCAGAATGCATGATAAAATTAGAAAGAAGAGGAGAAGGGGACTGTGAAAGGGCAGAAATGAGGAGGGAGGGAACAGCCAGTTGGCCCCCATGTCTACAAGGTCCTGCAGGGTGGAAGTGTGGAGATCAGAGGAAGAAGAGATGGGATTAGGGGGTAGAGACCCAAGTGTACAGGAAGAAGGAGATCCCACATTGAGATAGAGTGATTTAATGGATAGATGGATAAATAGATGCAGAATATAGGTTACAGAGTCAATAATAAGGAGCATTTATGTCATACTTTAAGGTTTGCAAAACTCATTTGATCCTTATAAAAAATCTTAAGTGGTAGGTGCTACTTTTCTCCCAATTTTTCAGATGAAGAAACAGGCTAAGAGAAGTATTCAGATAAGGAAACTGAGGCTGAGAGGTGCAGTGATTGGCCTACACTCACACAGCTAGTAAGTCTCTGAGGCAGAATTTGAGCACAGGACTTTCTTACTCCAGTTCTAGGATTCTATATATTATTAAGGAAGAAAGGAAGGGAGGCAGAAAAGAATGAGGGATAGAGAAAGGAAGGATGGAGATAAGGAAGAAAGAAAAGAAGGAAAGAAAGAAGAATGATAAATGAAGGAAGGGAAATAGATGGACAGATGGATGGATGGATGGATGGATAGAACATTTACTAAGCCCTAACAGTCTCAGTTTCCCTTCCCATCAAACAGGTGAATGATCCCCGTGCCTCTTACTTCCTGGGGTGGATGTAGGGATCCAATCTGATAGACTGTTTAAAGGGCTTTGTTACTGAGAAGCCACTATAAAGGGAAACTTCTATTATTAGAAACTCCAGAGTGGTTGTCCCAGACCTTAGGCAGGCCTGGGGGAGTGGGGGGACCTAGTATGTGGCTCTCCTGGGACAGGTCACTCTGACCAGGAACTATGCCCACTTGACCTGGTGGAAATCCTGTCAACTTCTGTGACAGAACACTCCCTCCTAACTGGGGATATTCCTCAGAGATGGGTGACTGAGGGGAGGCGGGCGGAAAGGTGGATACCTATGGCATATCCTGGATTTTGGGTAGAGGTGATTCCAGCCTGGCTCCGAGGGGAACCCAGCTTTGGCTTGTGTCACCCCCAAACTTGTGACTTCTCCTACCCACAATGATTAAAGGAAGGTTGAAAAAAAGACATCTGCTTCCTCTTAGTTCCCTCTCTAGTCACTATCCCTGGCATGGCACTGCCCGCCCATGGGGATAAGTTAGAATTATGGAACACTGAGCTGGAAGAGACCACAGGAGTCTTACCTAGTCTTCCTTCTTCGTGTTGTAGATTGGGAAACTGAGGCCCTGTTTGGCAAGAGCTTTGCCCAAATCACACGATTAAGTGATACAAGTATGAACTGAAGAGATGGAACTAGATGAACTCTGAGCGATGCCCTGTGACCCTGCTTGCAATGGCCAGGGAGCTAGAGGTGTCGGGCAATTTTAATGCTTTCTTAGTATGTTGATCACCCAACTTTGCCTCTTCAGGGGTGAGCTCTGATTCCAGTTTTTCTTCTCTGACAGTCGAGCACGATTCCCTAAGAGTAACCAGATACTCAATAACTGATACTCAATAACGTTGATGGGCATAGGAATTGGACTTGGGATTCATAGCCGACTTCCTGGTGAGAAATCTCCCACGACTAATGCACGTCAACACTTTCTCTGCAAGTTTTAGAAGGCTGCCTAGAAATAGAAACAGATTGGGTGTGGAGGGACGGCAAGAATTGAGTCAAGATAATGTCCCTTGAGTTGTGAGCCTGAAGAATAATGGTACAATCAATAGTAATTGGGAAGAAGGAAGAGGGTTTTTTTTTTCCCAGAGGCTGGGGGGGGGGGGAGAGATAATGAATTCAGTTTGGGTTTCAGATTTTTTTTTGTTTATTTTTTTGTTTTTGTTAATAACTTGCCCAGGGCCCCACAGCTAGTAAGTGTTAAGTGTCTGAGGCTAGATTTGAACTCACAGCCTTCTGATTCCAGGGCTGGTGATCTATCTAGCTCTATCTATCTATTGAGTTCAGTTGAATTCAAGATGTTAGGGTTCAAGATGTCCAAAAGGTAATTGTTGATACTGAGACAAGTCAGGAGAGAGTTGAGTACTTATAGATCAGATAATCATTCACATAAAGATGAATATTGAACCCTGGGACTTGATGAGATTGTCAGTATAATAAAAGAAAAGAAGAAACCTGAAATAGACTTTTGGGGCATTCCCATGGTTCGTAGACATGACCTGGATGAAGATCCAGAAAGAAGTCTGAGGAGCATTAGTCAGGATGAAGCAGGAGAAAGCAATCTTAAGAGAGAGAGTATCAAGGACAAGAAGGTGATCAGCAGTGCCAGAAGCTGCAGAAAGATCGAGAAAAAGGACTGGGAAAAGGCCACTAGTTCTGACCCACTTTCCACTCACCCACTCTGAGTCTCACCAAGCTGTTTTGAGAACAGCGGGGCTCAGAAGGGCATCGGAGGTTCATTGCGGTTGTAATGAAGATCACGGACAGAGGAGCCCAATCCTGGATTCTTCTGAGCCCTGCCCACCCCAATCAAGGGGTCTTTGGAGACTTTGGAGAAAGCAGTTTCAATCCAATGATGATGAGGTCAGGAGAAAATTTTCATAAAGAATTGAGACTGGAGGGAGAGAAGAGAAAATGGAGGCTGCAATTGGAGATGTCTTTCTCAAGAAGGTTGGCCAAGAAGGGGAGGAAAGATACAGGACAGATCCTATCAGAGTTTTGAGTTTGGGTTTGGGGGTTTTTCTGAAGGATGGAGCAAACATTGCAGGCAATGAAGAAGGATCCAGGAGACAGAAAAAGACCGAAGATTAGAGAGAGGTGATAAGTGGAGATAATAGCGGAGGCGATCTGCTAGAAAAGGCTGGATGGTATGTATAGCATCAAAGGGAAGGCAAAAGTTGAGTCAAGATAATGTCCCTTGAGTTGTGAGCCTGAGTTATGGGAGAATAGCGGTACAAACCATAGTAATTGGGAAGAAGGAAGAGGTTTTTGTTTTTGTTTTTGTTTTTGTTTTTTCCCAGGGGCAGAGGGGGTGGGTAGATAATGAATTCAGTTTGGGTTTCAGTTTTTTATTAATGACTTGCCCAGGGTCCCACAGCTAATAAGTATTAAGTATCAAAGGTGCATACAGATCCGCCTTGGCAAGAAGGCATTGGGTCTCTGTGCTTCCCAGAGAGCCAATGGCCTCGCTGGTCTCCTGTGTTCACTTGCCAGAGCTTCTGATCACTCTTCTCTGCCCCTCTGCTGAGGAAAGCCCACTTCTCTAGAGCCTTCTCAAGGACCCCAGAATCAGTCTTAGAACTGGAAAAGACCTCGGTGGCCATCTAGCCTTAACCATTCCCAAAAGGCTAATCTCACTGTAACATACCAAATGATAGTCTCACAGCTTCTGCTCTAAGACGCCCAGCAAGGGAAATTCATGGACTCCTAAGGCATCCTTATTCCATTTTTGAACATTCTGATGGTAAAGAAGCTTTTTTCCCCAACATTGGGCCCAAATCTGTCTTTTTGTAACTTTCCCAAATTGCTCTTGGCACTGCCCTCTGGTGCCAAACAAAACAAGCTCGATTCTTCTTCTCTGTAAGAGCCTTTTCAAATATTTCAACACATCTCTTATGTCCAACTTGGGCCATCTTTTCTTTAGGCTGAATCCCCAATTTCTCCAACCACAAGCTCAGAGCTCTCCACTCACTTCTAGATGTTCTCCAGGTTATCAATGTTCTTCTTAAACTATGACCCTACAAGACACTGGAAACTGAGTGGATGCCCATCAGTTGGAGAATGGCTGAATAAGTTATGGTATATGAATGTTATGGAAAATTATTGTTAAATAAGAAACAACCAGTAGGATGATTTCAGAGAAACCTGGAGAGACTTGTATGAACTGAGGCTGAGTGAAATGAGCAGAACTAGGAGAACACTGTATACAGCAATAACAAGATTATACTATGATCAATTCTGATGGATGTGGATCTTTTCAACAGTGAAATGATTCAGGGAAGTTCCAATGGAACTGTTATGAAGAGAACCATCTGCACCCAGAGATAGGACTGTGGGAACTGAGTGTAGATCACAACATAGTATTTTTACTTTTTTGTCATTGTTTGCTTGCATTCTGTTTTCTTTCTCATTTTTTTCCTTTTTGATCTAATTTTTCTTGTGCAGAATAATAATTGTGGAAATAGAAGAATTGCATTTGTTTAACATATATTAGATTTTTGCCATCTCAGGGAGGGGGCAGGGAGGAAGGCAGGGAAAAACTCTGGAACACAAGATTTTGTAAGGATGAATGTTGAAAATTATCTCTGCATATGTTTTGAAAATAAAAAGAAATTATGATTTTTAAAAAAGAAATAAATGTAGCCCAAATAAAAAAAATAAACTGTGCCCCTAGAACTGAATATAGTTTGCCAAATGTGGTCAGCCTAAAGGAGAGTACAGAAGAGATATTCCTTCCTTATTCCTCTTTCAATGTAGCTCAAGATTGCAAGTTAGCAAGTGAAGGCACCGGACATGTATCAAGTGCCTACTTTGTGCCTGGCATTGTGTCGAGTACTAGGTATACAGAAGAAAACAAAATATAGTTGTTGCCCTCAAGAAGCTCACAGTCTAATGACAGAAACAACATCCAAACAAGATATTAAAAGAGAAAAAATTGAGATTATCTTAGAGGAAAAGAACTAGCATTCAAAACAGCTTTGATAAAACAACCAACTTTTTGGTCTACCACACCATATCGTTGATTAGATCGGTAAAACCCCCAGATTTTTGCTAGCCAAAAGGCCATTGTCAAACAGTGCCCTTTCCACGTGGTCCTAGTGAAATTGATTTTTTGAATGCGAGTATATTTTATCCCTACTGAATTTGATCTTACTCAAATCACCTTATCAAGATGTGTTGACTTTCCATTTAACACGGTACGTATCCGCCTCTCCCAGCTTGATCTCATCTGTTATTTGGGTAAATATACCATCTATGCCCTATTCCAAGTTATTAGCACAGGACCAAGCATAAATGTGTTTAAAAGCAGTTAGGTGACACAGTGGATGGAACACTGAGCTTAGACACTAGAGAAGACCTGAATTCAAATCTGGCCTTAGACATGTACAAACTGAGCAAGTCACTTCCTTCTGTCTTACTTTCTTCAACTATAAAAGAAGGATAATAACAGGATTTAAACTGCTAAGGTTGTTTTGAGGATCAAGTGAGACGATATTTGCATAGCATTTATTAGCATAGTGCCTGGCACATAGTAGGTGCTTAATAAATGCTCATGCTCTTTCCTCACCATGGATTTCAGTCTCCTCATCCATAAAATAAGGAGACTGCATTAGATGAGTCCCACCCAGCTCTGAAAATCTACAAATTGAAGTCAATTTGATGTCCCATGATGGGGGCAGGGTGAGTGTTGGACATTGGGCAGCCTGGGCTTGATTCTTGGCTTCTATTGGTGTGAGCTTGGGTAAATCACTTCCCCAATCTGGGCTGCCATTTCTTCCTCTATTAAAAAAAAAAAAAAAAAAAAAAAAAAAAAAAGGTGACTAATGGAAAGAACACTGGATTTGATGTCAAAGGACACGAGTTAAAATTCTCTCTCTGTCTTTTACTGTGTATCTAGGAAGGAAAGCTCAGTTTCTTCATTCATAAAGTGAGAGGATTGGTCTAAATGATATCAAAGGTACCCGCAGGCTCTAAATACTCTGGTCCTATGGTTTGAGGCTCAAGAAGCCATGTCCAGTCAAGGTTTGGGTTCCCAACTGGAAGAGCATCCTCTCCTGACTCTTCCTGCCCCCCTGTCCTGGGGTGACCCTGGGGTATCCAAGGATGGGAGCAGGAAGGAGAGGACGGCGTCCTCTCATCTAGACCTCTGCCCAGGCC